>JAPMOQ010000510.1:227836-258279 GCA_026543055.1 Argiope trifasciata | reverse complement strand
TACTTGACTTCTGAAAGGCAAATTCCCTGCTAGTAGCTGCACTATAAGAATTTTAATATTTGCTTGCAAATAAATTTTTGAACCACTGATTAAAATTTCATGTCTTTGATATTGAAAATGTCTTTCAATTATCTGCAGATGATATTCGAAGTAAAAGTCTTTAATTGTTACTAAATTAAAATTGAACTAACACATTTGCTGCCACTGACGCACCTGTGCGTTACAAATAATATATAATTGTAGCAAACCATCAATATTATTAGATGACACCTTCTCCACTGCAATTAAATTAAAGCAAAGAAGGGGTCATCTAATGAGATAGATGGCCCTGATATCAGGCGAGGGTAGTGGCAGTGAAAGTATTAAGTATACGGTGGTTATAATTACAGGGATCTTATTCGAATCTCCCTAAAATCCCTTCTGTTAATCAGATTTTGATGAAACTTTGTATGTACATTAAATGGACTATAGGGAAAAAAAATTTCTTTAATAAAAAAAAAGTTGAAATTTTCACACAAGGGGGAATCATGGCGCTTAAAGAAAGACAAAAATCTGCCAGAATCATTAAAATTTATTCAGTTTAGTGTTGTTATATTAACGTCCCGTTTAAGCAGCACTAGGGCTATTTTGGGACGGCCCTCATCCTTTTGAACCCCTGTCAGATGACGAGGACGACACCTGAAGTGGCACCCCCCTCTCCACACCACACCAACCGGAGGCCATTTGGCCTGACAGATTTAGCGTGGAAGAGACCCCCCTCACACGACGGTTCTTCGGTAGAATCGAGTTTCGAACCTGAAACCCTCCGGTTCCGAAGCCGAGACCTTACCACCAGACAACCGCGGCCTCTTAACACGTTGACTGCCGCTAACGCGCCTGTGCGTTACAAATGTTATGTAATTGTGCTAAACCATCCATGTTATTAGATGACACCTTCTCTTCTACAGTTAAAAGATAGAAAAAAGGGGTCATCTAATTACATAGATGGTCCTGATATCAGGTGTGGGTAGTGGCAGTGAACGTGTTAAAATTCGTTCAATTACGGAATGTAAGCGTGAGTTCCATTGTCATCAATTAGTTGCGGAAAGCGCATCATAATGTTTTCAATTGTTGAGCGATGCAATATGGTAGCAATATGGCATGCAATGCTGGGGTTCAATTGAAGTAAAGTCCTAATTTTTCTCCCATAAACACAGTTTTATGTAATCCCCACAACCAGAAATCACAAGAATTAAAGCCCGATGAAAAAAAAGACAAGGCATTCGGAAAAGCTTTTGGATTTCACCTGATTTCCAGCATAATTAGAGCGAGAGTGAATTTGAAACGAATCACGAGATGCAATAAATAGTTTCTTTCATTACCATTCTGAAAGAATACCAAGTTTTTCATTTCTGAAAGAATACACAAATCTAATGTATAAAAGTGAATGTTTGTTTGTAGAATAGAAAAATAAAATAAATACTACTATTTTCCTTCAGTGTCAATGAATGTATTCACTGCCGACAAGAAAATAAATATTCTTAATCAAACAAGATAACTGTATCAAATTGAAACGATATTTTCTACATTATTTCTTCTGCTGCAGAAACGCACTAGGTACCAACTAGTTTTTAATAAAGGAGACCAAAAGCCAAAGGGAGAAATGTTCATTTTCTCACCTGTCCAAGAAATGAATGGAAAATTTAATTACCTAATTGGATTTATCAATCTTAGAACACTATGAAAATAATAGCTTCAATAAATGATTTCTTTCATAACCATTCTGAAAGAACACACAAATCTAATATATAAAAATGAATATTTGCTCGTATTTTATATGCTGTCTTACCGTTCGTCCTTTTTCGCTAAAACATTGTCAAATGATTGAATGATTGCACTTAATATTATTTATTTTAGTGGCAGCAACGCGCCGGGTACCAGCCAGTAATTAATATACACGAAAAAAAATCATGAAATTATTGAACCCCAAAGTTAAATTTTTCTCAATAACAATGCTTGAACATGTGTTAAGACATCCTAATATCAAACCTAAATCCAATTTGATTTAAATGCTTTACAGAAGTCACGCGTAAAGCCCTGAAATCACCGACCTCAGAAGGAAAAGGAAAGTGGGGGGGGGGGAGGGTGGTAAATCACCCTCATCCAAATCGCAGGGTTTCTGGAACGGTTCACTTTCGGCCAGAGCGGTGATGCGGTCTCCTGACCCTGACATCAGATCCGTCTTTGAATTGGTGGATTACAACTGACCTCTTCAGTCGTTATTTGTAGAACACTTTTCGCCCCAGCAATGAAAGTGCCGCCGATAAATACCCAGAATTATTTCTCCTCCGCCAAGTAAAAAATGCGATGATATCATTCACAAAGTGCATAGAGCGTTGAATTTTCTGGATGCGAGGTCCTAGCTTTTACAGAGATTTAAGGTATCCGACTACGTTCAAAGGATTTTTTTTTTTTTTTGAAAAATTGTGTTTTTTAAAAACTATTAAAATTTGGTTTTTAAGGCCTTATTACAGGATGAAATATCGTCAGAAGTTTAAATTTTCAACCATCAAACAACCAATCAAACGAGTTTTTCGTCGTCGCCAGCTTTTTCTTAACCAGCTTGAAAATGCCGGAGTGTCGGTTTAGTTTAGTTTAGTTTAGTTATATTAACGTAGCGTTTAAAGCAACACGAGGGCTTTTTGGGACGTACCTCGTCCTTTTGAACCACGGTCAGATGACGAGGACGACACCTGAACTGGTACCCTCCCCTCTCCACACCAGCGGGAGGACGTTGGGCCTGACAGATTTAACGTGCAAGAGACCCCATCCCACGACGGCTCATCGGTGGAATCGAGTCTCGAACCTGAAACCCTCAGGTTCCGAAGCCGAGACCTTACCACCGGGCCGCCGCGGCCCGCTGGAGTGTCGGAAATATTGTCTGCAAACGAAATTCAACCATTCGTGTGAAACTTCAATAATGACGTCTCTGAAGTGACGTCACTTCCGTTGTCGTTTGCTGACGGAAGTACTTATGATATTTCGTCGTGTGATAAAGCCTTTAGATGTGCTGTAAAGTATAATACAAAATACTATAAACAAAACAAAATTATTTGACAGTATAATATATTTTGAGAAATAGGGCAATTTGTTGTAAATTCTAATGATATTTAACCAAAACGGTTCACACTCTACACAAAATGGTAATGCAGCGATCCTATTTTTCTTTGTACACAAGCTATTGAACATAATAATGAATGAAATGAACCAAAATTTAAGAAAAATTTTGAGTTTCAAGTAAGTTATGGGTAAAATTATACATATATAGGGATTTTTTCCATAAATTCTCAGCTTAATTTTTCTAAAAACGCCTATAAATGAAAAAACATTTCACCAACTATCAAACTTTTGGTTCATTTCATTGTTTATATTATTTAACATGAATGCTGAATTTTTTATGTAAATACCACTATTAGATTTTGAGATATTTTAATTGTGGAGAATTTTCATGAAAATTATGGTTTTGAGAAAATTGAAGATGGGTGATGGGTCAAATAGGCTTCCTTTTTTTAGAAAAAAAGAAACTGCTTTGAGAAGAGGAAAGTCTGAACTACAAGAAATATCAATTTTAAAAAAAATCGCCAATCGGTCGATAACCAGTGTTTTTAACGTAGTCCGATATCTTAATCATTGAAACATTTTTTATTACTATATTTGCTTTGCTGATAGATTAAACTCGTAGTCCATTCACTTTCACATCGGAATAATTCCATCCAACGAAGTCGATATTTAGCGTGTGCGTGGAAAATGCCAAACTTGATTTAATACTGGAATAAATTGGTGCATTTCACACACGAAATAGCAGAAATATTACGTTACAGCTAAGCAAGATGTAGTTGGAGTTAGTTTTACAGGAAAACAGCACTTCATCCATCAGGGAAAATTCATGTTCCAAGCAAATAGAACAAGTTCAAGGCTATTAGAAACAATACGGTTTAAATATTTAGCAAAGAGATGTGCTGTGAGAAATAGTATCGATGGTTTGAGTTAAAAATTTAACATAAATTACTGGTTGTCACCTGGCGTACTGCTACCCCCGAAAAAATATTAAGTGCATTCAATCAATAGTTTTGCAATGTTTTATCGAAACAGGATGAACAGTACGGCAGTGCATAAAATACGAACAAACAAATATTCATTTCTATTAGGTTGGTGCGTATGAAATGTCGGATTCTCTTTACATGCGGACGTTTGTCTCCCTGTTTTCGTTATACTTTTGTCTTTGGCATAACCTCATTCATAGTCGTATTGTCCATTGCCAGAGACTCATTTCAGCAAAGGTCTTCCCTTTTGTTATTTCTTTTGAGTTTATTGCCGATATGAATTCTGCCGACATTCGCGTCATTTTCTTATATGAGTACAAACTTGGTAATAGTGCTGCAAAAGCTGCACGCAACATAAACCAAGCGTTTGGGGAGAATACGGTTAACGATCGGAAAGTGCAGCGTTGGTTCGAAAAATTTCGGACTGGCGATTTTTCACTGCAAAATGAGCCGCGCGGAAGACCCAAAACGTCTGTGAAGAATGATGACCTGAAGGCTCTAGTGGAAGCGGATCCAGCCGTATCCACGAGGGAACTTGCTATCAGGATGAAAGTTGACCATACAACGATATTGAGACACCTTTCTGAGATTGGCAAGGTTAAGAAGATGGACAAGTGGGTACCGCACGCACTGACAGAGCGAAATAAGCTGGAACGAACTGGAATATGAAGTTTTGCAGCATCCACCCTATTCACCGGATCTCTCGCCGACCGATTTTCATTTTTTCAAGCATTTAGAGCTGTTTTTAAGGGGCAAACACTATGAAAATGAAGACAGTCTAAAAAACTCGATATCAGAGTTTATTAATTCTAAAGACCAAAATTTTTTTAAGACAGGCATCTACGCTTTAAAATCTCGTTGGGAGAAGTGTATTGAAGCGAATGGAGCATACTTTGATTGAATAAACAGCTTTTGAAGAAAGATATGCAGTTTTATACAATCACTTAAGAATCCGACATTTCATACGCACCAACCTAATATATATTAGATTTGTGTACTCTTTTAGAGTTGTAGAATCGGTGTTCCTTCAGAATGGCAATGAAAGGAACTATTGTATCTCGTGATTCGTTTCATATTCGTGCGGAATTCCCAAGTTTAATTTTAGAAAAGGTGATTAAAATATTTTCTTTCAAAATTCATTAAACATAGAAAGTATATTTATACAATAAAATTATTAATATAGTTGAAACGATAATTTTTGAAAATTAAAATAGTGCAACATTATTTGTATTAAAATATTTATAGTAGATACTGCGATAAACGCTAAAATTTAATAACCCAAGATTGATCTCACCCAAACTTTCTAACATAATCTGCAATAAAATTATCTCCGAGAATGACTTGCATGAGATTTCCGTACTATAGTTTCAAAATATTAACCTTTAAATTGGATTTAGCATTTCTTCAGAATCTATTGTGTCTCCTCGGATAGCTATTTGGGAGATTAATCCTTGATAAATAGATGCGGTAGAGATTCGAAATTTTTATTTTTAATTTTAGATATTTGTAGTATGCCTCTAATTATCCCATAGATGTAAGTTTACCAAGTTTTATCGCAATCGAATGAACGATTTAAGAAGGCATAAGAGACTGTGTTTTCATTTAAATTAAAGGTTCAAAAATTATATGTATTATACTGTTGTAGCTGTCTCCATCTCTATCTATAAATAAAATGGATTTGACCGGACTTTGTCTGTTTTGTTTCATTTTGGATATGCAATGTAAATAAATTGTTTTTACGTTCGTTGTGCGTTTTTGTTATTAAATTGTGTTTATGTTGTATATTTTTCGTATATGCTAATACTTTTAAATGTATCGTTTTTAGGTTAGGTTTAAATTCTTTTTTATTTGTCATTATTGGATAGTTTTTCGTACATATACATCGGAATTTCCACGTGAACAGAGTGGCTGGTAATAGCTAGTCAGTAATATTCGTAAGGAAAATAATCCACAATCCAATCCCTCTCACGCACACACTGGCCTTCCGAGAACCAAGACAGCGAGTCCCGTGCGACAGCTCACACGTTTCGGTATCCGACACCGCGAATCTGGCTACAATGTTCTGGTCTGCCATTAGGAGGGAAGGTTCATGTGCTGGTGGGAAAGGGAAACAATACTTTTCCGGTTAACTAAAATCTTTTTGGTGCAGTTTCTTTTACCGTCGTGCCTGTGTCGCGCCCACTCGAGTGAAAGTGTGCAATGACCTCGGTGAGGTCGCTTGACCGGTTAAAAGTATTAAATTTTGCTTTCACGGTAGCAGTTACAGGGATAGGTAAATGCCGATTTTTCGTAGCATGTTACATAATAGAATGACTTAAACAGGTGATAAATCTACAACATGTGAGTTGGAGTCCTTAATTCTGTGATGAGGCAAATGTAAGAAATGTAGAAATACAGCCTTAGGTATGAGTTTGAGTATGAACACCTGTAGCAGTGCCTGTTCTGTTGATAGTCGAATGGACAAGAAAATCTGAACGGTCTGCTGTGGGGGAAGGCTACGCTTTAAGGCCTTATTACACGGCAAAGTATCGTCGGCACTTTCCGTCAGCAAACGACAACGAAAGTGACGTCATTTGTGTGACGATACTCCAAAGTTTCACATGATTGGTTGAATTTCGTTTGCGGACAATATTTCCGAGGACCTTTTCTAGCTGGTTAGAAAAAGTTGTCGATTATGAAACTTGATTGATCGGTTTTTGAGGGTAGGAACGGAAAAATGCTGACGAAATTTCACCGTGTGATAAGGCTTTTAGGATGACATCATTGACACCACCACAGTCGTGCTCGAGAATCAGCCTAACTTTCACATTACAGGGGCTCTGATACATTTCGAAAGTCTTGGTGACCCGTAATGATACCAGTTGTTTGATTGGCTTTTCAATTTTGCTTGTACGATCAGGCCAAATCTCACCCAGTATAATGATACTGCTGTATAATCTATACTGCTGCACATACAATTTTTAACGAACTTCGTTGTTTTTATTTTGAGAACATTTTGACAACATTTACTTTAGACTGCAAGCTAATATAAAGATCAGTTCTTCTCGTTACTCCGCATGCATGTGACGTAGGAAGGACGAGTCTATTTACTGATAGGTAATGTAAGTATGTAGCTAACGTGTGGTATACTTGACATTCTTTGGTTAGGTTGCATGGTGTTTTTACAGCGCTGTTGCCACTATGAAAATTCCAAACCCCGTATTTTATTATATATATTATAAAGGTCATGGGGAAAATAAAATTTAGATTTTATATTAAATTCTTTTTGAAATATTCCACAGTTCTAAGAAAGAAATATTCTCTTTATTAAAATTTTATTTATTTTCAAATAGTAGCTTTATAATGCAAGAATAAGTTTATGCATTTTTATGAATTCCTCAAATTGTAAGTGTTTTGAGAATTGTAGCGAAATTGCTCTGCATAGTTGCAGCATTTAAACCAGAAAATTGCGCTCTGTTTAGAGGAAAGCTGTTTTCCCACTTTAGTTATCAATACATCCATCTTTCTGTTTCTGAGCTATAATCTTCGAAATCTCTATTCCACGCTTTCAGCGTCATTTGCATATATTAAGAAAAATCTGTAAATCTGAGTGATAGGGAAGCCTTTTAAAGAATGAAACATCTTTGCCTGAGATTATTAAAACATTTACACTGCTAGAAATGGCATAGATAAAAAAAATAGATTATTTTTTCGACTACATTGTACAAACTAAGCTTTCATTTCGCCTAAAAGTATTGAACGGATATAGAAAAATCAGGGTAAAAACAAAAATGCAACTACGAAATTGTGCCAAAAATCACTATTTTTTACCGCTTGCAGTGGAGGGCATAAATTCAAATCTATCTTTTAAACGGTTGACCTTCCTATTAATCAAGTATTTTAGGAATTCCGAATAACTTTCTCGGAACATGCGGTATTTAATTAAGAAAACGGAGAGGAGGGAAATAGCTAAATGGTTAAGTAGCTTATCTATATGAATAAAAATGAATGTTTTGTCTGTATGTCTCTTATGCCTTTCCAAACCCTTCATCCGATTGCGATGAAACTTGGTCAGCTTATTGCTTACATCTACGGAATGATTATAGTTATAGTACAATAACCTAAAAAAATTTTAATAAATTCGGATCTCAGTTTATCTATTGATCAAGGATTAACTTCTAAATAGCTCGCCGAGAAGACAACAGTATCGGTAGAAATGCTACATCCAAGTTAAAAGTTAATATTGTAGAACTGTAGAACACAAATGCCATGCAAGTCATTTTTAGAGGTAACAACTTTATCACAGATAATACGAGAAAGTTTTCGAGAGACCAATTCTGGGGGTTTAAAATTTTAATTAAATTTTAGCTTTTTTCGCAGTAGCTCCCAAAAAATATTATTAGTACAAAAAAATTTCTACCGTCTTAGTATTCAAAAAATTATTTTTTCACCTATATTAAAGATTCGATGATTTAAATATATTTTCTATGTTTAATCAATTTTAAAAGAAAATATTTTAATCCCATTTTCTAAAAAATTAAATTCGAGAACTCTGAACGAATATAAACGAATCACGAGATACAATTAACAGTTTCTTTCATTGCCATTCTGAAAGAATACCAGGTTTTACAATCTTAAAAGAATACACTAGTCTAATATATGTTGATGGTGAGCTGTTCCTACACAATAATGGCTCGCTTTTATGAACAAATATTTTAATAACAACAGGGGACGTTCACAACAAGTAGGGACAATGACAAACAATTAAAGGGGGCAGACATTGAAGACAAAGCATCGTTGGGCATAAGCCCTTCTGGGTTCTTTCAGCACATCCTTCGTAACTGCTCTCTCTCTCTTCTACTACTACTACTACTGGCGCCAAAGTTCACAGTTGCAGTTAGGAGTTATAGGAAGAAGTTGAAGTGTTTGAGCGAGAGGCTAGCTGGTGCTTGCTCTGGTTGAGCATAACATATATAAAAATGAATATTTGTTTGTTCCTATTTTAAATAATGTCGTACCGTTCATCCTATTTCGATGATACATTGCAAAATTATTGATTGATTGCATTTAATGCTTTTTTTTTCGACGGCAGCAAAGCTTCGGGTATCAAGTAGTATATTTATACAATGTAATCTATCGTTATGTAAATCTTGGCTTATTCCATTTAAAAGCTGTCTGAACCAAGATTTCCCATATGTTTCATTTCATTTTTATCATCCTAACTCACGCACTTACTGAGTGTGGAATGTCTAAATTCATCACCGAGACATTTATCCGACCGATCAGACTGTTAACAAGCAGATATCTCGCTTCTCCGAAAGCAGACTTATCTTCACTTCCTGGCTCAGGTAATTCTAAACCGCTCGATGGAGATTTCTGAGATGGTCGACCCTGCGTGATCGGCAGATTTGCAGACGGATCACCCTCGGGGTCGAAGATCACCCACACTCGGCCAGATAATCCTCGCATCCACAAAGTGATTCCTCACCCTTCGATCGAAGGGAAATTCCTCTCGGGCGCCAACGACAAGAGAACGCGATAGAAAACTGTGACCTCAGCTAAAATCGTCTCTAAAAAAAAGCTGTGACCTGATTATGGACTGTGAAAGGAGGCCCTCGAACATCAGGCCGTGCTGTGGGCCCTAATGGGGCCTTAATGAAATCAGACGGCGAAATGGGCTACCGATTTTTTTCTTCCCGCTTTTATTTGGCGCTGGGAATTGCGGAACTCGTTATCGGAGTCTGTGCATTAAGTCAATAGAAGGAGCCTATAAATCTCGTGTGAAGCTAAATTAGAAAGCATGTGATAATACTCGTCGGCTTTCTTTTTATTTAATATGGTTCCTGGTATAAGAGAACGAATAGTTTTTTAGACAGTCTGAGTTTTAAATTTTGATACTTGAGGGCACGTGCCAAAATGAATATCTGCGATATTTGAATCTGTATTAACCTATTTGCATTATATGAAAATATGAAAAAAAAAGGCCCATAGCAAGGAAAATGTTTTATTTCATATTTAAGTGTAAAATTTTATAAAAGTAGAAAAAAAATCATTAGAGCATTATTCGTTAGTAACTTTGTCCAGTGTGGTAATATTTTAAATGTGGGATACATATAAGTATATATCATATTATGTGCATAGCATATAATATGATGCAGCGTTTATATACGCTCCAGTGATGGAGATCAGAAAAATTGAGCGTATATATACGCTAATGATGCAAATGGGTTAAATGAGATAGAAGACACGATTCGAGTATGTGGAGCAAGAGCATCGTGTTTAACTCATTGACGACAACAATTATTATTAATAATAATCTATAGAAATAAATATAAAACTAGCAAGGAGAGGTAATTAAAGCCACAATTAACTTTCAATAAAAACCAATTAAAATTCCTTGAAAACTGTTATCGGTGGCTCTGCAGTAAGTCAATAGAGAGAGCATATAAATCTCGTGTGAAGTTAAATTAGACAGCATACGATAATACTCGTCGGCTTTCTTTTTACTTAATAGGATTGTTCCCAGCGAAGAGAACGAATAGTGTTTTTAGACAGTCCGAGTTTTAGTTCAGTTATATTAATGGCCCGTTTCGAAGCAAAACTAGGGCTATTTTGGGACAGACGTCATCATTTTGAACTGCAGTCAGATGACGAGAATTACACTTAAACTGTCACCCCCTTTTCAAATTTCCACACCACACCAGTGGGAGGACGTTTGGCCCTGACGGATTTAAAGGTCACCAGACCCGCTTACACGGTGGTTCTTCGGTGGAATCGGAGCACGAACCAGCAACTTCTGGTTCCGAAGCCGACACCTTACCACCAGGCTACCACGGCCTCTGTCTGAGTTTTAAATGTATTTGAATGTTGATACTTGTGGGCTCGCCCAATATGAACTTCAGTGGCATTGGAATCTGTATGTAAATGAGATAAGAGACACGATTCGAGTCTGAAGAGCAAGAGAGTCGTGTTTAACCCATTGATGACAACAATTGATAATAATCTATAGAAACAAAATGTATAACTACATAAGAGAAATAAATAAAGCCTTTATTAACTTTTAATAAAAACCAATTAAATTTCCATTAAAACATTTATAAGCAGTCTTAAAAAAATAGGGTTTTTTTTTCAACTAGTAAAATTATCTTATTAATTACACATCAGAATATACAAAACTGAAAAAAGAAGCTTATAACTAAATGCGAATATGCATGAAAATTTGATCTTATATAATATTATGAATAAATTTTATCTTTTAACCCTTTATTTACTGAATTATGTCGCCATCCATTTTTCAACTTCATTTTTGCACCAGTCGTTTAGTTTCCTTGCAAAATAATCCCAGGGAACCCAAGAAAAATAATGTAATTAACAGAAATATCTTAATTAGTTTAATTATTAATTAACTATCTTTAATTCCTACTTTTAGCTTGTATTAACCTCATGTTATTCGGGTTACATTCCCCGTGTTCTTTAGAATACCATCGGCAAAAATAGTGTTATAGTAAAGATATAAGTTAGATTTAAATGGTACTTTTAAGCACCGTAAGTAAATAAAGGGTTAAATGACTTGGCCTTATTAAAATGTTTTTAAACTTATTTTTCACAAATGCCCTAAGTAAATTGAGGTTGTCAATAATGCTGTTACAAACTGACTTTAGAATATTAAAACGAGATATGGCCATAGAGCGCTAAATTCACTTTTCAAATATTTACTTGTTTAAGTAAAATCTTCTAATCCTCCGACGTCAGACTACTTAAAAATCATAACTATTATATTCCACTGAATTTGGGGTGACAATTTTGTAAAGTTATGTATAAGCAAAAGTTTCATTAGCAACAGAGGTATTTAGACTATTGAGCAATCAATAATTTTGCAATGTTTTATCGAAATAGGATGAACGGTAGGACAGTACATAAAATACGAACAAACAAATATTCATTTTTATACATTAGATGTGTGTATTCTTTTAGAATTGAAGCTTTGTGCTCATCGTTAGTTTTTTCTGAAGTTCTAACAAACAACTAGTGTGAGTTTTTTAAATGCAGAGATAGTGGATAGAATTATTTTCCAAATCCTTAATTTCTGTCTTTTAATCTTCATTTAACTGGCATCTTTGAAGCCAACTATATATATCTTGAGCATCTTCCAAAAACTGTATATCAGCCTTTTATAAGAAAAAATATTATACTTATTATACTTAACTTAAAAATATTATATTTTATTCAGCTGAATTTAAATCTAACAATGTTTTATGGTATCCAACTACTTTAAAAACCCTGATTATCGGAAAAATGGCGATTTTTTTTTCCATTGTCCTTTCTTGTAGTTCAGACTTTCCTCTCTCCAAAACAATTTATTTTTGCTAGGAAAAGGATCCAGGGGAATTTAAAGCAAATCCTATTTTTTAGTTAAAAATTGTCTTGAACCTCAATTTTCTCAAAACTTACTACCATTTTCATAAAAATTCTCCACCGTTAACATGATTTCTCAAAAACTAATTGATTTATTTACAAAAAAATTTCAGCTTATGTTTTAAATAATATGGGCAATGAAACGAATCAAAAGTTTTAATGTTGGTGAAAAACTTTTTTCATTTATAGGAGTTTTCAGAAAAATTATTTGTGAATTTATTGAAAAAAATGCATATATACGTAATTTTTAATCATAACTTCTTTGCCTCATAAATTTTTCTTAGATTTTGGTTCATTTCATTCATCATTATATTCCATAACTTGAGTACAAAGAAAAATAGGATTGCTGCATTTCTGTTTTGTGTAGAGTGATTTTATTGTATTTTGATTAACTTTCATTAAGATTTACTGCCAATTGTCCTATTTCTCAAACTTTTTGATTTTGTCAAATATTTTTTTGTGTTTATAGTGTTTTGTATTATAATTGACAATATATCTAAAAACCATAATTTTAAATAGTTTTAAAGAAATCCAATTTAAAAAAAATTTTAATACGGACATAGTCGGATACCTTAAAAGATCAAACGGAATTTCACATCTTATCAAATGGAAGAATATGTATTCATGAAGGATAATTTTGTAAGAGTTAGAACCAGTGGCTAACTATTGTCTATTCCGTTACTCATTGCTTATATAGAAATAAATCATATTGCTTTATTATCAAATAGTTGAATGTAAATGCGACCGTTTCGGTTTCTATTTCACCTCCAGTTTTCGTTCCTGCTTAAAAGTTGACGCAAGTGAGACGAATTAAGAAACCGTCCGTGTCAAAATGCAGACAGGACACTCACCCCTGTTAATGCCGCACGAATAACGCAGTTTGCATCAGAAAGAACATCACGTAAGAAGGACGGTTTCAGAATGAACAAAGCCTTTTTTACAGCCGGAAATCTAATAAATTCCTGGTTTTAAAGCAACCGTTCCCGGTATTCTGTTTTGCTTACAGCACTTGTTAAGATTATTGTTGCAAAAAGTAGATATGAATTCATGAATTATAATTCTGTAAGAGTTTTTCCTTTAAACGCTTTTGAAAGGACAGTTAAAGAGCTCCAGACGCAGACAGGAATTATCAAAATATTTCTTTCGTTAACTTCTTTCCTTTGTGTTAGAGAACAGCAAAGATATTTTCATCGCATTCAAAATATTTGAATCCACTGGATTTCGGAGAAGGCAGTTTTCGATCTTGCAAAAGTCTCTTCAGTCAAAGTTCTCATAAATAAAGCAATACTTAATTTTTGTAATTGATTATTGTATTTCTTTCGTTTGCTGCGGTTATTTTTGAATCAAACATGATGTAGATTTCATTCTTTTGTGTGTGTGAGCGTTATTTTAACAAACGAAAGCAATCCCTTTAGATGACCTCATTCGATATTTCAAATCATTTTGCTATCGTCGTGTTCATGTATATAAATAAAAATGAATATTTGTCTTACGTCTCTTATGCACTGCCGTACCACTCTTCCGATTGCGATAAAACTCCGAATACTTATTTCTTGAAGTTACGGGATGGTCATAGGCATAGTAAAATTATCTAATATATAAGAAATACTGTTTGATCTATTTACCGCCTCTATTAATCAATGATTAATGAATTTTTGTTTGTTTGTTCCTTATGTGTTGCCGTACCGCTCCTCCAATTGCCATGAAACTTGGAATACTTATTACTTGCACTTTAAATGTGCGGACTGAACCTAAGAAATCCATGTTTTTCACATAACCAGTTGCATGCTGGATGTTTATGAGTCGAACAGTCGGGAAATGTATTGTTACTGTTGTAGACGGAAAAACAAAACAAAAAAGTACTGCCTACCCTAAAGCTCTTGAATAAAATATTAAAAAAAAATAATAATAATAAAAATTACTTAGTATAAATATTACTTTCTCCTTTATTTAACATTCTACTTCAATGAATGTTTTAATTTCGTATTCGAAAATAAATGCTTTCTATCATTCCCAATTAAATATAACTGTTATTTTAAATTTCAAACGATATTTCCAAAATTATTTCTTGTGCTGCAGCAACGCGCTTGGTACCAGCTAGTCCTTATCAATACAGTTAAAAGGTGTAACTAAGCTAGGTTAAACACTCAAAATCTGATGCTGCCCTTACTAACAATGATTATTTAAAATTCCAGCTTGCCTTCAATTAAGAAAATTCTTAATCATTTTCAAGCTGGCTTGGATTAATATTTTGATCTCTTATTTGACCAAGAAAAAAGGTGAAAAGTTTTAATTGAACTTAAATTAACAGAGCTGCTTTATACCTTAATAATAAACCCAATTTTATGCAACTAGAAAACTATAGCCCTATTAATAAGATAGCTTTATCAAAAGGATTTTTTTTATTTTCATATTCGATTTGCATTTTTAAAACATCCGATTTACATTTTAAACAAAATGCATTTTTAATTATTTCGATTACAAGAGTTCTTATTTTAAGAAAAAAAAAGGCTAAATCATTAACACCAAACTGCGTACTCTGTTTTTATATACAAGAAAAAAAAAGGGCAAGATGGAAAAAAGAGAAAAAAAAAACTTTATTGAAAGATTTTGAAATATAAAGAAAAACACTTTTTCTGAAGTTCGTCTTAACCTTCATGATAGAGACATAAAAATAGCAAATAAGGAGGCAGTTATTTTACAGAAAGAAATAAAGCATGTATTATATTATTAGTAATTTGCAAATTACTAATAATTATATTTATTAGCAATTTGCTTCGAGAATCAGAGTTTTACTAATGATTAAATTCAAAATATAAAGATGATCTGCTGTATGAAAAGTCGTAACCATTTTATCATTCATTAATTAATGCATTAACTTTTCCGATTTCAATCTAAAGATATGAATGCATTCCCCCTAAAAAAAGCCGTCATTGTCAATTACACAAGAATAGCACTTTTCATGTTATTCTTGTGCAATTGGCAATGATTATTGCACTTTAAGCATTAAAAAAATTTTGGCAGGATAAGTTTCAATCTATTATGTATAAAAAATGTTACATAAAAGTATATTACATTCAAATTATACTTCGTCTTTATTTATTCATTTATTTTTTTTAAATAGGGCACGTTATAAAATTATCAATAAAAATGTTTCGAAAAAAAATATAAAAGATCGAATAAGTAATATACTATTACTAAAACCTCCAAATTACATATTTCTCTAAAGTATTTTATACCAATAAAAAATTCCAGACCAAAATTATAATGCTTTAAATGTGATAATTCTATTCCAAATCACTTACAGACGACCTTCAAATTTATTCATTTGTTGTAAAAAAAAAAAAAAAAAATTAAAAAAATAAAGCTTTTTTACATACACAATATTTACTGATATTTTATTTTATATTATAAATAGAGAGAGCGAGAAAATAAAACTAAACTGTCAGGCGTACCAAATGTATTTTTTGACACAAATAACCTTACTATGTTCAGAAAAGTGTCCAAGTTTTATAATCGTCATATTTTTCTACGCAAGTTCAGATAGTGTTACAGATCTTCAGAAATCTGAGAAAAACACTATAATTTAATTGAAATTAAAAAACCCCAGGATTGGTCTCCCCAAAACTTTATTGCATATTCTATAATAAAGTTGTTACCTCTGAGAATGACTTTCATGACATTTCCTTAATTAGTTACAACATATTAACCTTGGATTTAGCATTTCTACGGAATCTATTATCTCCTCAACGAGTTATTTGGGGATTAATCCTTGGTCAATAGATGCGGTTGAGATTCAATTTTTTTTTTTAAATTTAGATAATTGTCCTATCCCTCTAACCCTCCCGTAGGTGTAAGCAATAAGCTAACCAAGTTTCAACGCAATCGGATGAACGGTTTAGGAAGGCATAATAAACATAAGACAAACATTCATTTTTATTTATATAAAGTTAAGTGCATGAAAGCTTTATATTCCCTTTAGTTGGCATTAAAGGTTGGGGGTAAGTTATGACAACAATTCTTTGAATACAGACGAAACGATTTTTTCTTTTTAATATTGAGAGACATTGGAGTTTTTTTTTTCTCCCAATAATGCAAAAATTTATTTTGTTTTGTTTGCTTTTTTTAAACAATTTCTAGCCAAGCAACTGGAAAAAATATAATAATATGCGAAGTTTTTAAACATCATTCATAGGATACACGAATGAATGCCTTTCTGACCAAAAAAAAAAAATGTCAAGATATAAAGGTGTTTCTTTCCGTACATATACTGATTAACCATCTCACAAGAACTATAAATAAACAGGGTAGCATTCGAACCGAGCACTGCAACCGGAAGCTTAATTTACATTTCACACACTTTAATTCCCAGAATAGAACGGAAAGTTTCGCGCATTGCGAGCGAGAAATCGAAAGTCAACAAAATGCAAATCGGCTGTCACGATTAAGCGACGGTCACGTACAGACGAATGTTGAGCAAGGGACGAATGTTGCTCCTGCTTCATTCGCCACCAATGAGTCCAGCCACCGTGAGTGCCTGCGACACTCTTGGGAGTGCAGGCACGTTCCGAAGACAGCCGGAACAAATCCCGACTTGTTAAACATGATACATTCTCATAAAATATCCTCCGAAGCACAGGGTAGGCTCGCCGCCGTACGTAATGCGGAAGTGTTGGGCACTTAGTATATTTTTAACGTTTATTGGTTTTTCGAACTTACACAAGAGTAGCAGAGCTTAGGGTCCCTTTGAGTCATTGGGTGCAATGCTACACTATCCATTTTCTTTAAACACTTTTGACATTTCACAGCGAAACCACCATTTTCTAAAAATTATTTCTAAACCTACGGTGGGTTTCTGATCAAAAACATTCATTGTAATTATTATGACAAAGTTAACGTAGTTTATATGAATCAAAATCAAATAGTTTCTTACTGGCGTTTGAAACAAAGCAGTATTAAGAGATTCTGCTTTGCGAAGAAACGATGCATCTGTCGCCTCATTACAGATGAAAATATTTTATTATATATATATATATATACTGATTCACTAATAACGCTAAAGATCAATATTATAATAGTTTTTTTTTTATATTTTAGATTTGAAAATAAATTGGATATTAGATAACTGCAATAGGCTTTCACGTAATTAAATGTTGGCGTTGTATTGAGATTTCAGAAATTCAAAAATATTAAGTAAATTAAACTTCTTTAAAATGCCCATCATGCTATTGGAGTAAGCAGATCTAATATAATGTTCTAATTTTAATGATTACCTTCAGATAGTTTAGTTATCCCAACGTTCAGTTTTGAAGCACCACTGATGCTATTTTGGGATTGATCTTGTTATTTTGAACTGCGGTCAGATTACGATGACTACCCCCCCCCCCCCGTCTGAACACCACACCAAACCAGCGGAAGGACGTTTCGCCTGACAGATTTAACATGCCTTACACGGCGTTTCTTCGGTGGATTCGAGTCTCGAACCTGAAACCCTCCGGTTCTGAACCCGAGAACGCGGCCCAAATTCCTGTAGATGTCAGCCACTTGTTAATATTCCTCTTACGTACAAAAAAAAGGAGTTATTTTTTATGCCTTTTCTCAGAACTTTCAACTTGTTATTTTTTCAGCCAGCAAAAAACAAACAAATTCAAAATGCATTCATAAATTTGTTGTATAAAAGCTGTCTGCAATATATACATTTAAAAAAAAAATCAAATGCGTTCTTCATACTCGACTATTTTTAGGTGGTTTCGGAGACATACCAACACGCACCTACGACATGAGATTCTCAACCACTTGGAACGCGTTGGCTCAACAGATCCGTTTTCCTTCCCCTGACTCTCTTCCTCTAGTAGTCCAATGGCTACACAAGAAAGACTTGCATTTCAAGAATCATCGATGCTATGCAAATTACTGAAAGGAGATGGCATAGGGACTAAATATATTAAAATACAATCACGCAAACCAAGAACATCCACTCACTTTCTTGAGAATTTAAAGGCAGAGTAACATATACAGTCGAATCCGGTTAATTGGACCAGCCGCTTATTCGGACCGAATCTTAAAGAACCGAAACAAATCATATGTACATGAACCTAATATTATTCGCTTATTTGACCCAAAATTCCGTTTAAACGGACCAAAGAACGTGGCAGGGAAGATGAAAAAGAAGCCACAAGTGGCCTGTGTACAGCAGGAAGTCCGAAAGGGAAAAGAAACCGGCGAGAGGTGAGCAAGCACTTAGTTTCTTAGAACGGGCATCTCGGTAGTAAATTCTTCAAACGTTGACTGGAATTCGATAAGAACTTTTTTTATTGTGCTTCGCATGCTGAATATCGTGTAGATCGTTTCGAAGAATTTGTTTGTAAATTTATTTTTCAATGAATAAAGTTCATAAGCAACATAGTTCTAGTTTGTATGTTCGCAATACGCCTGTGCCGCATAATAAAGGTCATAATGACATTTTAATATGTTAAGTATTGCACGTCTCGTCTTGTAACATAGGGCATGTTCGTGTTATCGGACCAGCCGGTTATTAGGACCTAAATGATCGCGTCCCGATGTGGTCAGATTAACCGGAATCGACTGTATCTTCATTCTAGAAAAGAATAATTTCTTTGAAATTGCATCCTTGTGACCGTAAGGGAGCCAAAATTTCAATTCAGTCAGGATAGACTTTTAAAATCAATAAATCATGCCAATTCAGTTAAAAAACATTTAATAAACATTAAAGGACTTCATTTACAAGGGGGCGGGGGAAACGATTTAGGAAATAACATTTAACATATATGAATTAAAATAACACTCGGAGACTACACCATGCTTTACACTCGCTTTCAAGACATGGACTGATTGTTCATGGCAGAGGCCAATAGAAGGTCGAAGAAAACAGTTACGGTTACATCCTTTAATAATGACATCAGAAAAGTAGTTTTGTTTATTTTGAATATAAAAGAAAAGGTGCTTTCCCAATCCAATTCACTTTATTCTTTCGAAACAGTGGAACAATTTTAAGAGGATTAAAAGGAATTTGCTAACCTTGGTGAGCTGTCAAACAATTAAATCTTATCGCCGTTCTTAAGAATGTCGCTGGCAGGAAGCCTTTGTTGAGGAGTGCGGAACGAATCTATCGATGCCATCAAATATTGAAGGCCTCAGTTCTCTGCAAACGAAAGACTGTCGTTATAGTTAAGAAGAATTCAAAGAACTTTTATGGTCCATTTTGCAGAGACTTTGAATCAATCAATAAGGATGCTTAGATTTCGCTGAAGAAATAATCTAACAATAGAAGAAACATTAACGATTCTATTTCAGATTTAGCGTTTTACGTAAATACTCAATTTCTAAAATAATTCTCTCACCGAAAGATAAGCGGAAATTCGTCCTTTGCATGATTCTTAATGAATAGATGCAGACGGTGTTTACCGAAGTGAGATTGTTCACTGTCAGAACTTTTCCGAAACCACTTGCTGTTAAATTGGTACCTTTGAGCGTTAAGAGCCAATTTAGGGATCAAAATCTGACGGATTAACCGGAATCTGCGATGGAAAGCACGCTTTCGCTTAAGTGGCTCCAGTGCAGTCCCCCAGTTGATGTGAGCGATGCGAATGAACAAGTTTTCAGGTCTCGAATACTTCTTTGCAAGCTAAACTTTACTCAGGTTCATCCTTTTTCTCATCAAATAAGATTTTTATAATGCCTGACAAATACTTTATATGGAATCATAATATTTGGTGGCTGTCGAATTCCGGTTAAAAAATAATATAGCATTTTATTTTATTGTATCTCTCACCCGTTAACTAGACTTTGAAAATGAATTAGAAATAATCAATAATCATTTACGTAATGATAGGAAAATAAAACTGATATTCCAAAATTGGAAAGAATTGGAATGATATATAAGATCGTGTTTTAGTTTTGTCACGGAAAACCAAATTAGCTTATTTTAAAATTTCCATCTATATAAATAAAAATGAATTTTTGTCTGCCGTACCGAGCATCCGATTCCGATAAAACTTAGACAACATATCACTTGCTCTTAGGCGAAGGTTATAGACATAATACAATCATTTAAAGTATAAAAAAGATTTTCAGATTTATTTATCGCATTTATTAATCATGATTTAAGCCCCACATAACTCAAGATTTAGTTTAGTTTATATATTAACGACCCGTTTAAAGCAACACGAGGGTATTTTGGGATGGACCTCGTCATTTTGAACCACGGTCAGATGACGAGGACGACACCTGAACTGGCACCCCCTCTTCACACCACGCCACACCAGCGGGAGAACATTTGGCCTGACAGATTTAACGTGCAACAGACCCCCTCACACTACGGTTCTTCCGTGGAATCGAGTCTCGAACCTGAAATCCTCCGGTTCCGAAGCCGAGACTTTACCACCAGGCCACCGCGGCCCCCAAACTCGCCAAGAAGACAAACAGATTCAGTATTGATGCTAAATTCAAGCCAGACGCTAATATTTCGGATCTATTGTGCGTAAATGTAATAAGAGTCGTTCTCTGCGGTAATAGTTTTATCAGAAAGTGCGAGAAAAAGTTTAGGGGAACAAATTCTATAGGTTGAAAATTTTCCCTAACCATTTAATAAATAAAATGATGGCGTTTTATGCAGTAACTTCCGAAAATATTATAGTATAAATAATTTTGCACCATCTTAGTTTTCAAAAAATTATCTTTTCAACTCTATTAAAGATTTAATATTATATTTTCTATGTTTAGTCAATTTTAAAAGAAAATATTTTAATCTCATTTTCTAACAATTAATGAGCTGGGAGGGATGAAAAATCATATTATACCCGGAGACCTGTAATTATCGCTACGCCACTGACTAGGGGACGGACTTTTTTCATTTCAACAGTGATTAATGAGGGGTGAGACATAAGGGATTTCAGACATACACAATATGGCTGTCTCTAATGCCGAACTTTAATACAATATCCCATATTGGAATTTCGATCTTCGGAAATGAACATCAGATCCAGATTTTAATCAAGAAGTCGAAACTCCAGTACTAGGCTATTCCCTAATATCTAATATGAAGAAAGGACGAATTGGGAAAAAACCGAATACGTGAACACTTCGACAACTGCAACTCTTACATGCTTTGATTAAAACACCGTTTATCTTTTTCCAAGAAATGCTTCCAAAGTTATTTAAATAATTTCGGGAGAGCCAAGATATCGTTAGGTTCAATCTGTCGTTACTCCACTAATGGACCCTGATTGCAACAGATTGCTTCACGCTACACAGTTTTATCAAAGCGATAAACCCCAGACAAAAACCCGCTTTCAAATCGAGTCCCGGAATGCGCCGTTTTTCAGTGGCAAATTATTTCTGCCTGGAGTCTAGAGTCCTGATGATGAAAATTATCAATAGCAGATCGTTCATTCATGTTGGTGGGCACGGAGTCGCGCAATACGCAGAATCTGATAAAGGCCGACCTTTGGCAAAAATGACGGCGATTTGCAACAAGACTGCTTTCATTCGAACGAATCTGTTGTCACCTCTTACTATTCAGGCAGCGATTAGCACGGGGCCAGAAACAGTGGTCTCTTCATTCATGCGGTCAATCAACAAGCACAACACAGCAGAGAAGATTTTTTCTTTTTTCTCTGCTTCTTCTTCTGTTTACAGATTGCTGCGCCAAATTAAGCTGTTTAAACAGAATGATACCCGCTCTAAGTGATTACGTTTTGCTGATAGTTGCAACAAGCAGACAATCGGAGAAATTGTGGTCCCGCGATTCTACACAAGATTAAAGCTAAATGATTATGCTTTTATGTGAAGATTTTTGATTTGCAGTGAGATTTGTTCCGTACTAAAAGAGAACTAATATTGATATATTAAACAACATTTTTGCGATTTAAAAAACGAGATTAACGATTCATGCTCACAGGAAACGTTAAGTGCAGCGCACAAATTTAATCTCAGAATTCTTGGATTCTTAATTCTTCAAGATTAAAGCTAAATGATTATGCTTTTATGTGAAGATTTTTGATTTGCAGTGAGATTTGTTCCGTGCTAAAAGAGAACTAATACTGATATATTAAACAACATTTTTGCGATTTAAAAAACGAGATCAACGATTCATGCTCACAGGAAACGTTAAGTGCAACGCAAAAATTTAATCTTAGAATTCTTGGCGAAAAATGTTAACACTATGTTGACTATCTTTTCAACTATATTATGAATTGAATGGTATAAATATATTTTCTATGTTTAATCAACTTTAAAAGAATATGTTTTAATCACATTTTCTATTATTAAATTTGAGAAATCTGTACGAATATTAAACGAATCTCGAGATAACAATCAATAGTTTCTTTCGTTAACATTCTGAAAGAACATCAAGCTTTACAATCCTAAAATAATGCCCAAATCTAATGAATAAAAAGGAATATTTGTTTATAGAATAGAATAAATACTATTTACGCTTCTGCTTTATATATCCTTCAGTTTCAATAAATGCATTCATTGCCGATAAGAAAATAAATATCATTCTTCCTATTATTCGTAGTTAAACAAGATAACCATTTCAAATTTAAAAGATGTTTCCAAAACTATTTCTTCCGAAGCAGTTATGCGCCAGGTATCAGAGAGTTCTTCATAAAAACAAATTTCATAGAAAACATACGAAAAAGAAAAGCATGATGATTAAGTTAATTCCTATCCGAGTAATACAGGGGATGTCGTATCCATGAATCCGCCAAAGAAAACACTGTTCGTGCCGTGTTGTCTTTCGAAGGGCTAGATTGCATAATTTCCAATTACACGCTCTCGTGTAATCGGATGCGGTGTTCTTTTGACATAGCTCCGTGTAGTCCAGTCGGTATGCGTCTGGCAACCAGTCTAGGTTGAAAGAATCCTCCATTCTTTCCCTCCCCCTTCTTGTTGCTGACCCCGTTTCATTTTGAGGTCAAGGTTGCTTTTAGAGATGATTATAAATAATCAGGAGAAGACAGAAGTTAACACATTGAATACAACGGCAATTTTCTGAAATCTGGCCTAAAATGACACTAACTAATTTTTATAATTATATTTTTTGTTCGTTTTTTTAATAAATCTTCTATTCATGCAAGTCAGCATTGATTTTTTGTTCTTTTCCCTGAAGCCATCTATCGATGTACTACGAGTTTATTCGTAGCTGCACAAAAATGGCAAGTAAACACAGCACGAGATAACTCGTAGTTGGCAAACAAAAGCAATTTACGAGTTAACTCGTAGTTATTGAATCTAATACTCGAGCAAGCCGCTTACAAGCTTCGAAGGAAGCGGTTCTAATCTGCATCTGATTCCAAATTAAGATGATTCGGTTTCCTTTTTCAGCACTGACAAATTTCAAGTTTAAAAAACACAGTAAAGATCAAAAAATTAAATCAGGACTCGATAAATTTTGCGAAATCTAATGTCGAATTACAGCCAGCCATGTCTCACAAACTTCTAATTTAAAAATTCTTCCATGAAAATGCTCTCAAAAACAGAGTAAACAGAGAATAAAATAAAAAAATTTCTAAAAGACTTCTTCTCTCTAGTGAAATATGCAAAAAACTATTTACAACTAACCCAAAAACAGTGAAATTGGTATGTCATCAAATATGTCAAGGCGATTATGTGAGATTCGAGGTTCTATAAGGTTTTAAGGGTTTCTCTTAATGTAACCGAACATTAACGGAACATTTTGAGAAAAGCATGGTGTAGACATACCTTAACCTTATTTCTGTGTTTAAGACTATTCAAAGTAAGTAATAAAATGTCAAAATTTAAAATACACTTTGAAAATTTTTGAAAATTGGCATTTAATAACAAATTTAAGCAAATTCTTATGAAATTTCAAATTGAATACACCAAAAACTATTATCCTTATCCTAACGAAACTTATATCAAAATAACCTACATAGTTTTGTTTAGTAAATGAACCACAAACATATGGTTATAATAATAAATAAAAAATTTACAATCAGTCAAAGATTTATCATGAAACTTTTATTGAAATTTTGACATTATTCAAACAATAGGCAGTAAATTAAAAAAATATGCAATCCATCTAAATTCTTTTAATTCATTCCCTAGAAAATTGTATAAAGACGAAGTATCAAATTTCATAGTAATATGATTATTATAGTTTGAGTTATTTGATTTGAAATGAGCCACAAATGAGTATAAGTCAGTTTTGAGAAAAATGCATTTAAAGTATTCAGTAACTTGTTTTAAGAATAAATTATTGGCGTGCGTACTTAAAATTCACCACATTTATAGGTTATACCCTCTTTCATCTCGTCTTTTAATAATTTTCCTTTTTTAATCATTTAAATTTTTTTTTCTGGCAATTTTTGCATTTGGAAGTGAATATTACTTAGATTCATTTTTTCTATCTCTATCAAGTTCAGCAAATGCTTTAACTGAATTTGCACTAGGATACACTCAAACAACCTTAAGGATATTCTGCAAAACCTTCTTTAAAATGCATTACGAACATAAATACCCTTCATCTGAGGATTCAGAACTCAACAAAGACATGATTAGGCACAAATTTCTACAAAACACCATTAAAACTCTTATTAGCAATTTGTGCTTTTCTGTGCTAAACATTTTGAGCATATTAAACTAAATTTGTGTTTATACAAATTTTTAGCATGTTTTTGGCCCTTTAAATCGGTATTTCCGGTTATTTAAATGTCCACTTCCGGTTTACTGATCATTGCAAAAATATTAGTATCTTGGCATCTAATGAACGTAGAGACAAAAGTAAAACTGTTTTGGATAGCTCAAAGACTAATCTATCTAATAAAATAATTTTCAGAAAATGTTACTTGTTACGAAAAGCGGCCTTTTCAACGTGTTCAGATACCTTAAAAACTTCAATTTAAGAGAGACATTGCATTACTTTAACAGCTCTGAAGACTCGAACTGAAACACACAAAAAAAGTCCTGCAGTCAAAAGTTTTAAATCGTCTCTTCCGGGCACGGAACATACTCGGTTCACTCACAAGCACTAACCATTCGGTGACAGAGCACCTATATGTTCCACATGTCGCACAGATTCTACAGTTCATCACATTTTGATTGAGTGCCCAGCTTTTAATATTCATCTAAACCAGTTTTTTCTCTCATCATCCTTTACTCTTGCTGATTTATTGAGAGTGTGACATGATCCACCATCCAAACATTTTAAAATTTTTATATGCTATTCAATTTTTGCCTTGCATTTAAATTCTTTAAGCACTTTAACTTAAGTTTTTTTCATTGTGAATACATAATCATGAGCTACTGTTTCTAGTGTTTTAAAAAGTTGCATAAAAACAGAATATAGTAGTTAAAATATTCTGCTTTTATGCAAATATTCATCTATTTAGATTTTAATGATCATTCAACCCCTTTCTAACCATATGGATGGCGCAGTTTGGCCAAAAATGGCTCTTGTACCAAAAAACTCAGAACAACCAACCAACCAACCATTCGGGCACGGAATACTCATTCATTCATCGACACGACTTTTTGCATGTAAGCTTGTTTCGGAAAGAGCTCTGCTTGAGATCACACAATGGCAAATACATCGTAAAATCCGCGCATATCTTATCTCATACCACACATCACAGTATTAAAATTCCTGCGCTCGGAAGCTGAGTCCTTACCTGGAGCATTGAAAAATCGTATCGCTTGGAGGCACGCATAAGAAATCGGAATCGCTAGTCTCTCTCTTCATTATAGATTCATCTGAATTCAACTGCCACGTTCGTAAGTACTTCGCCAACGTTCAGTAGATGTAAATTGCTGTTTAGAGGGGAATTTAATTTTTGTGAAATTAAAGATAAGAACAGAAAGCGTTGACCTTGGCTTCACAAAGAGAAACAATTTTGCCAGCACCAGAAAAATTATAATGTCAGTTGTTGCATATGCAATTCAACCATGATCAAATAACAAGGGCCTCGAATAAGCCACTCTGTGATTGCAAGAATTTCAAATGATATGGATAAGAGGGCTTCCAATACAAGACAAAGCTATACTCAAATATATTAGGTTGTTCGGAAAGTAATTTCGTTTTTTCCCGACAGAGGATTTAATTGTATTTTTCGCACCCAATTTCATACTTAAACCGCAAAATCATTTTATGTTTTAAGAGCTGATATAGCAAGGCTTGAGTGTGAAAAAGTGCAGCTGATTCTTTGCAGTAGTTTTTGGATGGTGCCCTTTTAAATATGGAAAGCAATAAACAGCATTTTCGTCATTTTTTTTTTCTTTTTTGCTATATAAAAGGTAAAAATGCTGTCAAGCCAGAAATAAATTAGCCAATATGTGTGGAGAAGATGTGTTAACAGTACATCTGTACCAGAACTGATTTGCAAAATTTTTCCTTCAAATGAGGAGGCCAAAAACCACCTCGATCATTTTTTTTTACAGCAAAGACCAAAACTTTTATGAGCGTGTAATCATGTTACTACCAAAAATATGGCAAAAGGTATTAGACCAGAATGGCAATTTTATAATTTAATAAATAATTTATTCATTAAACGAAAATTTCTTTTCATTTTGACAAAAAAAAAAAAAAACGAAATGACTTTCCGAACAACCCAATAACAAATGGAATATGTTTTTAAAGAAGCTTCTGAATCAAAAGACGGATTTAACGCCAATATCTAGAAAATGGAAAGAAATTCGAATGTGGATTTACAAATCCTCCCCTCACATCTATATTAATAAAAACGAATGTTTGTCAGTAGGTCTCTCATATATGCTGTCGTACCGCTCATCTGATTGCGATGAAACTTTGAATAGTTATTTCTTGCACTTAGGGAGGGTTGTAGGCATAGTAAAATAATATCTATATAAATAAAAAGGAATGTTTGCCTGTAAGTCTTATGTGCTGCCGTACCGCTCATCCGATTGCGATGAAACTTTGAATACTTATGATAAATACTTATTATTAAACTTTGACTTTTTATTACTATACATAATATGGCTAATCCTAAAGTCTTGAATTAAAAAAATCGAATTAATATTTATGCTTCTTTATATATCAATCAATTTCAATGAATGTATTTATTTCCGATACGAATATAAATATATTATTTTTCATTATTCCTAATTAAACAAGATAGTTATTTTAAATTTCAACACCAGAGACTTTTTGAAAGAAAGAAAAAAAATGGTTTTTTGTTTGTTTCGATAGTACCTTCGATTAATTGAACAGTAGACCGTTCTGGAAGATTATTTTCATCAAAATATGTAAAAAAAAATGTTTTGATGCTCATACAAATAATAAATAAATAAATATAACTTAATAAATATGAACATGAAAAAACAGACCATTTCAATAAAATCGGCTCTACCGACGTTTCAATCATATTTAATTTGGAAAACTACGTTTAAAGATTTTAATCTATCATTTCAAAAAGAAAGCTTCATGTTCCAATGATTTTTGACTTTTAATATTTGTGGCAAGAAACAGAAAAACTTAATGGACGTAATTGATCGGTCGATAATATCAAATGGAAATGTAGAATAAAATTATAATACGAAACGGAAACGCAGAAAATTCTCATTCCATCCGTATCTGCTCATTATTTGAATTCGTCTCACATGAGCACGCGAGCATGAGCGAAAGCGTATGAAATATAATGTTAGAAAAGGAGAAGTAGTTAAATTTTAGAAGTTAAACAGATAAAAAAAATTCTTTGATAAGCATTAAAACCCAAACCAATATGAAGGCGAGGCACGTTTTCTTCAAGATATTTTTTGGAGATTTGAAATAATTATATATATTACAATAGAATCTTTCAATTATTATTCTAACTAGCTGGTACCCAGCGCGTTGCTACCGCCGAAAAAATATTAAATGCAATCAGTCAATACTTTGGCAATGTTTTATTGAAATAGGATGTACGGAACGAGAATATATATAATACGGAAAAAAATTATTCATTTTTATGTATTAGATTTGTGTATTCTTTCAGAATTGTTAAAGTTGGTGTTGTTTCAGAATGGTAATAAAAGAACTATTTATTGTATCTCTTGATTCGTTAAGATTAGTTCAGAATTCTCAAATTTAATTTTGGAAAAGGGGATTACAATATTTTTTTTAAACTGATTTAACACAGAAAACATATTTATACCATAAAAACTTTAATATAGTTGAAACGATAATATTTGAAAATTAAAATTGCGCAAAATTATTTGTACTAAAATACTTTTTGTGATTACTGCGAGAAACGTTAAAATTTAATTAAAATATAAAACACCAAGTTTTGGTCTCCTCAACACTTTCTCGCATAATCTATCATAAAGTTGTTAGCTCTGAGAAGGATTTTCATGACATTTGACTACTTTAGCTACAAAATATTAACCTTTAACTTGTATTTATCGTTCCCTACTGAATCTATTGTCTCTTCGGTAAGTTATTTGGAGATCAATCCTTGATAAATTGATGCGGTTGAGATTCGATTTTTTTTTTAAATTTTAGACAACTATACTAATCCTATAACCATCCTGTATATGTAAGCAATAAGCTTACTAAGTTTCCTCGCAATCGGATGAAAGGTTTAGAAATGCATAAGAGATATACAGACAGACATTCATTTTTATTTATATAGATGCCATTTTATCACAATGTTTAACCATTTCCAGAAAAATTTCCATTTACCCGAAACACAACAAACCTACAGAATGAGCCCTTTGTTCTTGGCGGACCGAACCGAGGCTCGTGCGCTGGAGATGAAAAGGACAATTATCCCTTAACCCCAGCTTACGGCATGCCTTCCCACTAATAAGGGTTTTCACCTTCGTCTCATGTCACACAAGCGTTGACGAACGACAGGACAATGGATACACCATCACTGAACGCTTCACCTTATTTTTGCGCAACGGGAAGCACGCTCTCATTCTGTGAGCAGGGTCACGAAAAACGAGCTCGTTTAAATCCCTTTTCGCGAAATAACGACGAACCGCTGCTGTTCTTGATTGTTAAATTAAACTGCCCTCGCAGATCTGAGTGAAACAATGACCGTCTTGACCCCTCTGGGGTTTCGCTTGACGTGATTCGATCGAGATGGACGGTCGCGATGCAGATCCGTTAGTTGAGTCAGCTGGACAGCGACACGCAAGAAAACAAAAATCGTCTATTTAAACCCTCTCACGCAAAAGAAACGGCATTCGGAGGACTCTGAACAATGGAGGACCTAATAGAAGTATTTCGTGTAAAAGGCGAAATTGTGTTTATTGTTTCTAATGGCACTTGCCATTAGACAAGATCGCTGTTAAAAAGACAGTGATAGGGTATGTCTCTTGTTTTTTTTGGTAGCGCCAACTAGAGCCAAGAGTTAATGGCGGATTACTGCACAGACGGTGAAGGCAGTCGCCTCGTGTCTTGACGTATATAGGGACTTCAAAATCTACTTGTTCGTGTATGAAAGTTCTAAGTGAAAAGTGAATTTAACTGTTCAAGTCTCCCCTTTGGTCTGATTCACAGAATTTTCTTCAAAGAAAACTGTTTATTCACCGATAAAAGTGTCAATGAAAATGTGAAGCATTAAGTAACATTCTTACGGAATCAAGATGTTGCGTCTCCAAATACTTTGAGATCAGAATACTTTCTCATCGACCCTCTTTCCTATTCACACAGTATAGTATATTTACCAGAGTTTATACAAATAATCACGATATAAAAATTGAGCCATTTCCTCGAAATCATGAAGAATGAAAATCACTGAAGAACACAATGGCTGTTGCTTGAAATTATATGTATATAATAAAATATAAGATTCGTTTATCTAGAAATAATAAAAAAGTAACTGGGTCTATAAAATGGGTCGATAAAAGACATAACCAAAGCAGAAATAAAAAAAATAAATGCTATAAATACATTAAGAATTGCCTTTCAATGCATAAAGATATCACAAAACAAATATTAAGAACAAGTTAAAACTGAAATAAGTTTATCTCGCTTTTTTT
>JAPMOQ010000510.1:98655-224010 GCA_026543055.1 Argiope trifasciata | reverse complement strand
TTTTATAACAGGAACTGAAACATGCCCGTTAGTTTCAAACAATAAATGGTATTCAAACAGATATTGGAATAGTGTACAACTTTTATAACAAGAATGAAACATGTCAGTTTCAAATGATAAATAATATTCAAACGGATATTAGAATAGAGTAAAACTTTTATAACAGGAACTGAAACATGCCCGTTAGTTTCAAAAAATAAATAATATTCAAACAGATATTGGAATAGTGTAACACTTTTATGTAATCTGAAACATGCCTGCTGTGTGAAATAGTTGATGCTACACGGGACGAAAACATATTCGTGTCTAATTTTAGCCGACCCTATACTCAGCTGAGGTATTTATACGAAACCTATTTTTTACTATGAAATATCATAAGAAGCAAAATCCTCTTATTGTAGGCAATTTCTTTTATTTAAAAGGAAATATCAGATAAAACAGAGATTTTTTTTGAAGATATCTGGAGAAAAGACGGTGAAATGAGTTTTTATAAACTGCCAAAGAATTTTGCCATTTTTTTTTAACATATATATATACCTTTGCTTGTTTTCGATATTTGATTGACACTGACATAGCACTTAATCTTAATCTTTTAAAAAAAATGGAATTTAACTAAAGGCCATTTTAAACCGGTTATTAGAGGCTGTTTAGAAAGCCTGTACAAACAGATTTTGATTAATTTTTAATTTTCAAAATTCGGCTACAAACAAAGGTTGTTTTAAATACGGGTGCTTTGAGGGGAAATGGCTCTTTAACAGTCGCAGTTTTTATGAATTCTGCTGTGAAAATATATAATTTAATAATAATAGTATTTTTTAATTGAACATTAATGCATATTGAACCAACAATATTTATTGTCCTTTTTTTCATTCACTTAATGCATTTATGTAGCAAAGTTATAATATCTTTTACTTCAATTATATATTTTAATTAATTTTTAAAAAATATTGCATATTATATGTTTAGTTCCTTTTCCTATATTTTTTTACTTTCGTAAAGATTTAAACAGTTGTTTTCCAAAAACAGCCCGTTTGTAATGCATGGTTAGAAATTTTTTTAATCAATTAATACGGTAAAACTTATGGAGAAATAAAATAAATTTAGCAAAACGCTATTTGTTTTTATTAAAAAATAGCTGATACTCGGCGCGTTGCTGCCCTCAGAAAAAATATTAGTAAATATCGTTTGAATTTGAAATAGTTATCTTGTTTAGTTAAGAATGACAGGAAAGATGATATTTATTTTCTTGTTGGCAATGCATTCTCTGAAACTGAAAGATATATAAAGGAGAAGCATAAATAGTATTTATTCTGTTGTTAGTATTCGATTCTACAAACAAATATTCATTTCTATGTATTAGATTTGTGTATTCTTTTAGAATTTTAAAACTTGGTCTTCTTTCAGAATGGAAACTATTTATTGTATCTCTTAATATTCATTCAGCATTCTCTTGTTAAATATTAGAAAATGAGATTAAAATATTTTCTTTTAAAATTGATTAAACATAGAAAATATATTTATACCATAAAATCTTTACTATAGTTGAAAATATAATTATTTGAAAGCTAAGATGGTGCAAAATTATTTGTATTACAATATATTCTGAAGTTGCTGAAAAAAGTGCTAAAATTTTATTAAATATTTGAATAAAATTTCAAACCTATAGGATTGGTTCCCCTAACATTTCTAGCACACCCTCTAATAAAACTATTATCACAGAAAAAGACATTGCATTCACATGCAATAGCTCCGAAATATTAACGTCGAAGTTGAATTCAGCATTTTTACTGAATCTGTTCGTCTTCTTGGCGAGTTATTTGGTGGTTAATCCATGGTAAACAGATAGGTAAAGAGATCTGAAAATATTTTGTATACTTTAGATAATTGTATAATGTCTGCAGCCTTAGCGTAACTGCAAGCAATAAGTATTCGGAATTTTATCGGAATCGGACGAGCGATACGGCAGTGCATAAGAGACACACAGACAAACTTTCATTTTTATTTATATAGATTTGCAGAGTAGAAGCTCAAATGTATTCGCTGGCTAACTTTAACTAAAACTCGCTGTCTAACACTCGTATTAGTAACATTGGTAAGGATATTTAAGGAATTTACAGGCCGAAAATTTGGACTTGATATAGAACAGATGTTAATGTTTTATTTAAAAAAAAATAATAAGATACACTCATTTCATCGGCTTAACTCCAGTTTATGAAGCAGAACGATCAGGTTACATGGAGCTGCAAGTTTTGGTGTGTTTTCTTTGGGTGGGGAAGTGGAAAAATCATGCTGAGTGAGCATTGCCGTATCGTCAAATAAAATCATCCTTTTCGGTCTTAAGAATTCCATCAATATTCAAGGCGAGACAGACCAAACCTCCTTGACCATAATCACTAAGGATCATCACCAAAGAAATCTGAAGTCATCTATATAAATAAAAATAAATGTTTTCTCTGCATATCTCTTATGCCTTCCTAAACCTTTCATCCGATTACAATGAAACTTGATCAGCTTATTGCTTACACCTACGGGATGGTTAGAGGGATTGTACAGTTATCGAAAATTAAATAAAAAATTGACCAAGGATTCATCTTCAAATAACTCGCCGAGGACACAAAAGATTCTGTAGAAATGCTAAATCCAAGTTGAAGGTTACTATTTGGTAGCTATAGTAAGCAAATGTCATGCAAGTCATTCTCAGAGGTAAAAACTTTGTTATAGATTATGCGCGAAAGCTTTAGTCAGACCAATCCTGGATTTTTTAAATTTTAATTATATTTCAGCTTATTTTCTCAGTAACTAGAAAATATATTGTCGTACAAATAATTTTGCACCATCCTAATTCTCAAAAATTAACTTTTCAACTATATGAACGATTTTATAGTATAAATATATTTTTTGTGTTCAATTAATTTTGAAAAAAAAATTTTAGTCACATTTTCTAATATTAAATTTGAAGATTTCTGAACGAATATTAAACGAGTCACGAGATACACTAAATAGTTTCTTTCATCACCATTCCGAAAGAACACCAAGTTTTACAATTCTAAAAGAATATACAAATCTTTCGCATTTTATATACTGCCATACCGTTTATCCTATTTCTATGAAACATTGCCAAATTATTAATTGATTGCACTTCATAATATTTCGAAATGCGCCGGTTACCATCTAATGTAAAATAATAGAGTCAGTCATCAAGATAAATTCTAAGAGATGCTTTGGCTGCCACCGAAAAAATGGTGTCTGTGCCTTTTGCCTCTCACTATGAAACAGTCAGCGATTTGTCGGCAAAAATTTTTTTAAATCCAAATTTCCCGGAGGTGATAATGAGAAGTTGAGGATTCGTGCATTTTACTCAGGATATTAAGCAGTTAGATTAGCAAAGATTCCAGAATCAAATTAAACCATCTTGGTTCACTTAAACAATTCAAATCATTTTTGCCTTCCATCTTTTTTCTGTCCCAACTTAAAAAACTAGATAACTTTTAGTTCATTTTAATTTTAATCGGTATGTAAATAGTTTTAAATTAGTAATAATTTTTGACTATGAATTGCCATTTAATTTTGTGTCATTTTCAAGACAGTAGATTTTAGTATCTCACATAATTCAAGTTTCAAAAGCATTCTTATACATGTTTAACGGTTGTAGGATTGGATAGATTTTAAATTATAAAGCAATATATTAAGATTTAGTCCTAAAACAATGCAGTATTGTTGCAAATTTGTAGCTTTGATTCACTGAGCAACAAATGTTCATTTGGTGACTCATCGCTGAATTTCAGGACTATGGAAAAAAGTTCTCGAATATTTAAGAATTTTGGTGACAATCAGTTAAGAATCTTCTTGACCGAAAATTAAGACTTTACATGACTTAATTTTCGTTTTTTTTTTTTCTTCTTTCTTTTTCTTTTTTTTCCTTTCCCTTTTCTTTCTTTCTTTTCTTTTTAAGTATTCGATGCCCTCTCACGAAGACTGAAAATCCAAGAGAAGGAGTCAGCAAAAATCCTCATTTACTCAAAAACAATCGGCCGTAAATTATTTAAAACAAGTGTACAGATGTGAAACGGCATACTAAGATATAACATAGCAATGCTTATAGAGGAGATAGTATACGTAAATGATATCGCCTCCATAAGCATTACCATGTTATAGTGATAAGTCACAGATGATGTAAAAACTATACAAAACATTCGATAGAGCAGATCATTGAACAAAGTTAGATTGAGACCTGATTTGAGTTATTAAATTTAATGGCAAGTTATTTCTAAAAAGGCAATTTTTTTCCCAAAATTTCATTTGAATTTAATCAAAGCATTAACATATTTCGTCAGCAATTTTATAGCACATAACATTTTTTAAAAAGCTTTAAATTTCGCAAGATTATCTTTCCAGTGATACAAAGGTTGTGTTTCAATATATATATATGTTTCTAATTTTTTTCTTTAAATCATAAACATGGTTTAAAACTTTGTTATCCTACTTTTTAAAATTATGTACACGAACGTTGTGATTATATAAAATAGATAATTTTTTGTATGCTTGTCATCGTTGCCTAAATAACAGCAAATTTTTCAAAATATAACGACAGATAAAGACAAGCCTGGAGCTTTATCAGGTTTCGGACCAGAGGTTCGAATCTCCTTCACTCTTTATTTTTGTCCTTGTCTGATAACACAGTATGTTCATCTGAGTATTCATCACGCTCGATAGCTTCTCCAGCTCAAGTTGTTTGTGCCATCAGGTAACAAAATCACTGCGATTTATTTTTTCTTAACTTGACGCATCTTTTAAAATTAAGGTGTGTGGATAATACGGCGATTGATTGTTGTGTGTAAATACTTCACGAAACATTGAGTGTGAATACTCTGTACGAGATTCCATGTGCCTAACACTTCTAAAAGAAACAGAGCAGTCCAGAATAAAATGTATAGAAGATTTTTTTCACTATGCAGAAAAGAATTTAGAAAGGGTAAAAAAAAAATAGCTTTTTAAAAACAAATGACATTAAATAAAATACTTGATGACATTTACTTTAAGATGAAAAGAACCCACAACTCTAAATAGAAATAGAAAAAGGAACTGAAAGATTCTGTGGCAAATTTAAATTCTGTGCCCACATGAAATGCATTTAAAAATTTCAGCTGAGATTTTTGCAACAAAATTTTATAGACGTCTCAAATATTAATAATAAGAATAATAATAAATAAAATAAATAAACACTCCAGATTCAATTATTAATAATAAGAATAATAATAAATAAATTAAATAAACACTTCTAAAAGAAACAGAGTAGTCAAGAATTAAAGCTTTTTTTCATTATGTAGAAAAGAATTTAAAATGTGTAAAAAAGGGCTTTTTAAAAACAAATGTCACGAAGTAAAATACGTGATGTGGGTACTTTTCACCTTAAAGTGAATGGCAACGCTGAATAAAGATCGGAAAAGGAGCTGGAAGGATGTTATGTGGCAAATTTAAATTCTCTGCCCACATGAAATGCATTTTAAAATGCCAGCTGCGAGTTTTGCAACAAAATTTTACGAACGCCTCAAATGTTAATAATAAGAATAATAATAAAAAAATAAAATAAACACTTCTAAAAGAAACAGAGTAGTCCAGAATGAAATATAGAGAAGTTTTTTTTTTTTTTTTTTTTTCATTATGCAGAAAAGAATTTAAAAAGTGTTCAAAATGGCTTTTCAAAAACAAGTGAAATACGTGATGTGGGTTCTTTTCACCTTAAAGTAAATGACAACTTTTGGATAAAGATAATGGATAAAGATTGTAAAAGGATATTATGTGGCAAATTTAAATTCTCTGCCCACATGAAATGCATTTAAAAATGACAGTTGAGAGTTTTGAAACAAAATTTTATAGATGCCACAAATATTATTATTAATAATAATTAATAAATAAATAAAAACACTCTTAAAACTTTCAAAAACACTCTTAATTCATTGTGCAAGCATTATAAAGATTCAGGCTTCATAAACTTCGAAAAAGAATCGATATCCTCTTCCATCCGAATTTCCAATTCACATTCAACAACCAGCATATTAGGATTACTAGTTAAGTTTCTGGAATAAATACTTTGAAATGTTCTGAAGAAAAAAAAAACTATGATTCAATATTTTCGTACCTAAAAAGTGTACTTCAACAAAAATTAAGTAGCGGTCAGTCAACTAGATTTTCGAGTCGGTTTTAAAAAGTATCAGCTACAAAATGTACCACCATGAAAAAAAAAAATCCTGTAAATATATCAGAAAAATAAATAAAGCCATTTTTTTTTTATCATGTGAGAACATGATCCTGTTTTCATCAGGGGGGTTTAAATAACCGAGTGCGAGGAAGTTTTGGAGGAACCAACCCTATAAGTTTGAAATTTTAAGTTAACATTTAATAAAATTTTGGCGTTTTTTGCATTAACATCCGAAAATATTAGATTACAAATAATTTTGCACCATCTTAGTTTTCAAAATTTATCTTTACAACTATGTTAAAGGGTTTATGGTATAAATATATTTTCTATGTTTAATACATTTTATTAAATGAATCACGAGATACAATTTCATTACAATTCTTAAAGAACACCCAGCTTTACAATTCTAAACGAATACACAAATCTAATCCATAAAAAGGAATATCTGTTTGTTCTTATTTTATGTACTGTCGTACAGTTCATCCTATTTCGATAAAACACTGCCACATTATTGATGGATTGCACTTAATCTTATTTTTTTCGACGACAGCAACGCGTCGGGTATCATCTAATCTTCTATAAAACAAAATCAGCGCTTAAAAACATGCAACATAACAAACTATCTGAACTATTTTTATAACAAAATTTATACCCATTTGAATTCTTCTGTGATTCGAAGATTTTTTTAATGTGTTTCTATGCAAACTATATCAAATATTCGAGTCATTCCCAGCTTTTTAAACTCTTTTATAAAATTTATTCCCTGATAAAGAAAAAAAAAATGACTTAGCGGTCAATTTCTTTCCAAGTGCATTCAACCTTCATCTTTACGAGCACTCGACAACAAACACATCGTGCACTCGAAAGAGACATCCGTGGCGAAAACCAGGCAGAAGATAAACATTTTCTCCAGCAAAATCTGGATACGCGTCAGAGCTCCCACCTGCTCCGATCCATCACAGAGCGCGATAAGACAGAGGAATGGGAGGGTGGAGGAGGATGTTCTACACATTAATTCATCAGAAGGCCACCCCTTTCCCCCCCCCGTCTTCTGTCCTTTTCCAGCACGTTGTCCCGTAACTCGAATCGGGAGCAAGAATACAGTAGTCTCCATTCATAGCGAAACTATTTTTTTTTAACTTTCATGGATACAAGTGGCGAGCTGAAAGAGTTGGGCATCGGATTGCAAAAGCAAGGTTTCGAATTCGCTTCCAGACAATCGCCCACTTGTGGCTCGGGATGACCCTGCAAACGACTTGGGTGCAGCCGGCATTGATGTCTCCATAGTGGCAGAAATAAGGCCAATTAGAGGCAATGTAAATCGCCAATTCTGCCTTCATCAATTGTCCATCGAGTCGCCGATAGACGGGTTGGAATGGACTTTATTTTTAGTCTGCCGGGTGTACATTTCACGGGAGAAAAAAAATATATAACCAATCCATTTGGAATGAGTTATTTTTAATGGATGTCTTTTTCACTGGAAAGGGACTGACCGTCTCGAAGGACATCATCCATTTTTTCAGTTTTGTAGCTACGGTTTGGACACTTATGACACTCACCACCGTTAAATCGAAAGTTTCTGGAAGGAGGGCCCGGAGTTAAGTTATCGACCGTTAAGACGAGCTAGGGTTGTTGCGAATATCTGGTTTAGAGACATCAAGAATTTCTGGGGTCATGCACTTTGGTTACAATTATGTTCTCATACACGCCTTATAATTTTAAATTTGAAATGAAGCTGTTGGTATAAAGCTCAACATCGAAGCAATCGAATGATTTTTTTTATATTTTTAACTAGTTGGTACGCGGCGCGTTGCTGCCGAAGGAAAAAAAATACTATTAAGTGCAATAAATTAATAATTTCGCAATGTTTTGTAGAAATAGGAGGAACGGTACGACAATACATAATATACAAACAAACAAATATTCATTTTTATACATTAGATTTGTGTATTCTTTTAGAATTATAAAACTTGGTGTTCTTTCAGAATAGTAAGGAAAGAAACTTTTTATTATATCTCTTTATTCTTTTAATATTCGTTCAGAATTCTCAAATTTAATTTTAGAAAACCTGATTAAAATATTTTCTTTCAAAATTGATTAAACATAAAAAGCTAATTTACACCATAAAATCGTTAATATAGCTGAAACGATAATTTTTGGGAATAAAGATAGTGCAAAATTATTTGTACTACAATATTTTTGACTGTTACTGCGAAAAACTAATATTTAATTAAAATTTAAAAAAACCCAGGGTTGGTCTTCCCAAACCTTTTTCCAAATAAACCCCCAATTCATAGCGTACAGACAGTTAAAAAAAAGACACTAAATCTCTTTTTTAATTCACGCCTTTTGATAAATTATTTCTGTGAAATGAATGCCAAATGACGCAAGTTATAAGCACAGTTTGTGGAAGAATTTTCAGAATCTAAAAAATATTCATCATCCAGAATCGTTTTTAATTCCGCATATTTCATAAATTATTAAGATAAAAAAAACTGACAACAGAAGATTAATATTCTGAGTTAACACAATAACAATACGGATTGAAATGCCATTTAAGTACGTAGAAACAAAACACCTGCAAATGAACATCCACCCAATTGCCACCATAAAGGATGACATCTTTTTTAATGAGTTGCACAGAGAATAATATTTACTAAGGCATACAATGATAGAAATCTCTTTTCGACTGACAAAAAGAACGTCATTGCCCTTCAAATTATCTTGTGCTATTTTATCTTACTTTCGATGGAATTTATGTACCTCTTTTAAACAGTGACACATTTCACTTGGGAGTAGAATGCACTGATGGAAACGACAAATAAGCCTTTTGTTTACTCTGACGCAGGTTAAGTTATTTCTATGTCCAGGTTAAGTTATTCCTCAGTGATATCAGTCTTCATTACTTTTGATGCTATAAAAAGCTTTAAAACAGCGGCATAACAATTAGTTCTTAAAAGCAATTTATGGGGAAACGGGAAAGAATAAGAATAAAAAGGTATACATTTTCAATTTTTTTCTACTTTTAAAATTGTTATATTCTTTCTTGTTAAAACTCGTACCAAATTCCTTATCTACATAAATAAAAATGAATCTTTGTATGTCTCTTATGCGTTGCCATACTACTAATCCAATCGCGATAAAACTTTGGATAGTTATTACTTGCACTTGCTAGATGTTTATAGGGATATTAAAATTATCTAATATATAAAAAATATTTTCGGATCCATTCACCTCAGCTATTAACCAAGCATTATTGTCAAAATAACTCTCCATGGTGACACAACAGATTCAATAAAGATAATAAATTCAAGATATATTAATATTTCATAGCCATGTTCGTAAGTCTTTCTCTGAGGTAATAGTTTTATTAGAGAGGGTGCGAGAAAGTTTTAGGGGAGTGAATGCTACGAAAATAAATGTTTTTATTCATTCCTAAATAATAAGAGCAGTAATTTTAAATTTCAAACAATATTACCAAAATTATTTATCCTACGGTAGCAACGCACTGGGTACCAGCAAGTTTAAAATAATATTTGTTATGCTTACAAAGGCCTAAAACAGTGAACAGTTTGGAAAAAAAAGTTAATAATCTAGCTGTTCATTGGACTAAACTTAATACTAAGCACAAGTGTGAAGTCAGATTTTTTTTTGCTTAACTATGAACTTCATTCACCCCCTCCTACATTCTTCACACCAGCATCATTGATTCGTCCCCCGGTTCTCCATTAAAGGACGAAAAGACAATGTCAGCTATTCAGGTGTTCGAACTAAATGTCCGTAATCCAGGGATATTGTGTGTCTGCCATCTGTCACAACCCCCAGAAAAGAAAAGAAAAAAAATAGAACAGTAATTAGAGACAAGAAAGACATCTGTTGTTTCTTTGTTCTTACGAATCAGAACAGATGCCTGGGAAAAGTTTCTGATTCAAGAAAGCCATCATTAAAAGTTTCAATAAAACTTAGAACAGATTGGTGTTCTAATAAACACACTGCTATAACTTTCCGGAGATATAATTCGCAGAAATGCCTGATTATTAAAAAAAACTGTTAATTACATAAAAAAATTTAAAAACTATTTACGATAAATGTCTGAAAGTAATTTTGAAACTTTCTATTTTTTTATGCTCTTAAAATTTTAGAATAACATAAACCTAGTGCAGGGATCAGCAACCTATTGATACGAAAGAGCCAAAAGTAACAATTACTAAACTGCTAAAAATAAACTAAAAAATTTCGATTTAATATTACAGTTTTTGCTTATAAACATTTGATTCTTGATTTAAAACAAATTTCTTTAAATACGAAATATTTATTCACATCAAAACACGAATCATTGGCTTGCACACATTTAGAAAGTTTGATTCAATCTGACTTATAACCTGTTGTTTTAAGTTTAAAGGGCGACTCTTGATTTTTATTTGTTAGTTGAAATCTAAATTTAATTTATTTTTACATTCATGCAAGATAAGGCTTGTGAACGCTCCAAGAATGTGTCGACCCGAAGATCATCAGCACTCCTCATGCCAACTTCTTCACCTCACTGTACCATTCTGAAAGACTATTCCATGCGTCGAATATGAAGGCCTCAACTCGCGGAATTTCTTTTAGAGCTGTCCACTTATGCTGCGCGATGTGCACGCATATCTAGAATTCCAACTCTTCCAACTTGCTCTTGAATTCTGTGAACTTGCTACTTCACAATTCTTTTCGTTTTCAAATCTAGCAATTGCAATTGAAGCTATCCAGTATCCATTCCAAATGTAGCAATGTTGATCTCATTTGTATTTGAGTTGAGAAGATTTACTAGAACCGCGAGAGTACTTTTGAATTGCTAGAGGTCCCAGCTAATCGATCTTCCATGTTTTTTAAAGTTATGCTGAAGTAATTCGAGTAAGTAGTTGCACTGACAAGCGATTTCTAAATAACGATTACATTAATAGAAGCTGTTGAGAGATTAGGTACTTAAAAATATTTTTTCTTATTTTATAAAGGGTTTTGATAATAAATTATTAATTTTTCGTATGGAACTAGAGAGCCGCAACTTTACATCAAAACAGCGCATATTGCCGACATCTATCCTAGTGATATGTCTCAATTTGCAGGGTTTCGATTTCGTGACGCGATTCCACTAGAGATATGCATATACATCGGAATCAAAAATAAATCGTCTCGTATCTCGAGATACCAGTGGTTTTGAAGTCTATTTACCTCAGATCATGGCAGTAATCTGATTGCGAATTTACAGCGACAAACATCAAAACTATTTTACGATTTCGGCCTCATAATATCAAAATCTATCGCTGCCCTATTATGGCGTAGAACTGAAGGAGCTGGCTTGGAGTCGCCCCTTGCTAATTGCCCGTGGTTATAAATGGAGTCTCGAAATTGCCCGCGTCGTTTCAAATCTAGAAGTTAATACAATTAAACCAAGTCTCAATCTATATAAATAAAAAGGAATGTTTGTCTGTATGTCTGTTATGCGCAGGCCATGTCGCCCCTCCGATTCCGATGAAACTTCCGACACTATATTGCTTACACTTAAGCGAAGGTTATAGGCATAATATAATCATCTTAAGCATAAAAAATATTTTCATATCTATTTACCGCATCTATTCACCATGGAATAACCGCCATATAACTCGCCAAGGAGACACAGATTCAGTAAAAATGCTAAATTTAAGCTAGACGTTCATATTTCGGAGCTTTTGTACGTGAATGCAATGTAAGTCTTTCTCTGAGGTAATAGTTTAATTTGAGGGTGTGCGAGAAACTTTTAGGGGAAACAATCCTAAAGAATTGAAATTTTAATTAAACATTTAATAAGGTGTTAGCATTTTTTTGCAGTGACTTTCAAAAACATTATAGTACAAATTATTTTGCATCGTCTTAGTTTTCAAAAAGTTATTTTTTCAACTGTATAAAAGATTTTATGGTACAAATATATTTTCTATGTTTAATCAATTTAAAAGGAAACTATTTTAATTATATTTTTTAACATTGAACTTGAGAATTCTGAACGAATATGAAACGAATTACGAGAAACAAGAAATAGTTTCTTTCATTACCATTCTGAAAGAACAGCAAGCTTTACAACTCTAAAAGATTACATAAATCTAATATATAAAAATGAATATTTGTTTGTTCGTATTTTATGTACTGGCGTACCCTTCATTCTGCTTCGATAAATCATTGTCAAATTATTGATTGATTGCACTTCTTATTTTTCAGCGGCAGGAACGCATCGAGTGCCAGCAAGTAATAAATATTTAACGGCTACTTGTGATGGTTGGACATCTTTGCATTTCTCGCATTTGAACTGAAACTAGGTTGATATTTAAATAGTGTTCTTTAACGGCTCACACGCATCCTCGACAAAAGGTCAGAGCGGATCCACAGGCTGATAACATTGTCAATGATTCTGGAAATAATCGAACAAATTCGTCCATGGCAGAGAGGACTAAGCTCATCTATCTCAAGATCTCTCACAACTAGGTAATTAAAGAAATGGTTCGGATTATTAAAATCGGCTATCGTTCTCGCATCTCTTGCCTGACAACACGAGATGTTTTGACAATAGGATCTCACCCCACTCCTTTCAAAACAGTAAAATAGGATGCAATTTCGAACTGAATTAAGATAAAACCCAGTTCTAATTTTCAATTGTTTTTAATAATAATGAAATAATCCCGTAGAATTATAATCATTAAAATAGTTCTTCAAAAGGTTGCTTTATGAGAAAATCTCATATTCATTCTTTATTTTCATCGGAATATTCAGAAACTCATTCTTTATTCTTACGGGAATAAAGAATGAGTTTCATTGCTAAAATGCACATTAAAGTAAAGTAAAATGCACATTAATATTTTTTGAAATGATAATCTTTCAAAGAGTTAAAAGCTGTTAGGAGTAATTTTTGAGGAAATAAGTTCATTATTTAAATGCATAAATTCTAACATATAGTCGCAAATGGTTTAACGAAGATTAATTTTTATGCAGAAATGGAAGTTATAGACAATAATAACTAAAATGATAATGGTCCATTCTCAAATAGTAATTAGTGACTTTTTTTTTTCAATTATTAAAATTTACATTTTTAGCAAATTTTTAAGATTTAATTGGTTAATTTATTATTCGTCCTTGGAAACATCCATTAAATTCCGTATTTTCCGTAAATTCCTGGAGTATATTAATTTTTTTTACTTATATTGCAACAAAAACATTTCATAGAGAACGACTATAATATATTTCATTTTTAATGTACAGAATTTGGAATTAAATTTGAAAATATTTCTTAGCATGGAAAACATTTCTTCTCAAAAGTATATAAAAGAATTTTGAAGCACCATGTTTTGGGTACGCAAGGGGAAAAAAATCCCTCTATCCAAACATCTCTTTTCACACGATCATCAATTATCTGATATTGATGACAGATTCAAACGTTGACAAGTAAACGGTCTGTCATTCATTTTAGTCAAGATAAAAAGTGATACAAGTCATTTTCTTTCATGTGAATCATTCGTTTGGCTCCAAATTTTCCCATGATGCCACTCAGTCGATATGTAGACAATAATAAAAAAAAAAGAACGTCTGACTTTTTCCTCCTTTTTCTCTTAAATCCAGTCATCGAAAGTGAAACACGCAGAAATGAAGCAGATTAGAATAAGAAGAAAAAACTTTCTGAAATAGATCATGCGGGTAATTTTACGGGATGATTACCCAAATGTAATGAAATAAAAATGAAATTTTCCCACGCTCGCTTGAACACTGCGCAGAGAGTAACCGTCGTTGAAAAAAAAACAAGTGAGAAAGGCCCACAGGTGTATTTTTAATCCTTAATTGCCAGTGGGCAGTTCTTTCACTGGAACGAATTGCTTGTATGAAAATCTGCCAGATCGATCAGAATGCGAGCGATAAACCAGTGACGAAATTAGAGCTGCGAAGATGATATTGGGAGAGAAAGAGTGGGAAACGCAAATTACTATTTTTACCTTAATAAAGTGGAGTTAATTTTTGCAATATCCAATCTGTAATATTAAAATTGCCGGCATCCTGGCATAGGCGCAGCGTGTCTTCCCAGTGATCGGGACGTCCTGGGTTCAAGTCCCGGTTCAGGCATGGTTGTTCTTATGTGTTCTATCTGTGAGGTGCGTGAAGGAGCTCCCCCCCCCCCATAAAAAGGGGTTGTGCATACGAACGTGTGTGCCATCTTCATATGAGCTAGAAGTCAGACTTCTGCCCTCTGGGTGCTCAGGGGTGGGTTTTTACCCTTAGAAGCCACTGCACCCCCTTTCAGTGGAAACACGGACACGACATCATCATCAATGTTAAAATTACTGATATTTTGTATGTTAGAATAAATGTGTAAGTTTACAATTTTTATTGTAAGAATACAATTTTTTTAAAGGAAAATCACTTCCTCTCAAAAAAATGCTTTCTACATAACATTTTGAAAGAAAATAGAATTACATGATGCGAAATTTACAATCGTGAACATACGTTTCAAGAAAATGTCAGCTCAAAATGTTAATCATTTTTAAAATGTTCTATAAAAAAATTCTTATAAAAATATTTTTTGAAATGCTTTTTAAGAGCTCTTCGTCATAGTAAAAAATAAAAAAATTGACTGACCATCAAAAAATGATTCAATATTGAAAGAAATAGAATAATTACAAGATGCGAAATTTACAATCGTGGACATAAGTTTCAAGAATATGTTATCTCAAAATGTTAATCATTTTAAAAAGATTTTTTTTAAAAAATTCTTATAAAAACTTTATTTAAAATAATATTTTTATAGAAATTCTTATGAAAATATTATTTGAATGAAAAATATTATTAAGAGCCCTTTTTTCACAGTAAAAAAATAAAACAATTGACTGACCATTAAAAAAATGATTCAATACTGACTATTATCTCAGCAATTTATCCGAAAAGTTAATTTGCGATTTTCTCCGATTCTGTAGGTATTTTTAAGATTAAAAATCTATATAAATAAAAATGAATGTTTGTCTGCAGGCTCTTGTGCGCTGCCGGACCGCTCATCCGATTGCGATGAAACTTCGACAACATATTGCTTGCATTTGCGGGATGGTCATAGGCATGGTAAAATTATGTTATATTTTATATATATGTGTATATATATATATGAATGTTTGTCTGTAAAAAGGAGAAAAAAAAAATTAAAAAATTTTCTTTGAAGTTTGAGGCATTTTTGTTTCAGATCGTTTTTTCAAATACTAAAAAAATCACTAATTATTATTTTGTCATTCGGCTTGAGAACTTATGAGTAACTTAAAATTGTAATGAGCTAGACAAAAGAAGTTAGGGTATATGGTCTTTATACCAAAATAGTACATTTCTATCGAAATTGTGACGTTATAGATTTGATGAATGTTTGTATAGATGTGAACCCGATTATAACACAATGAGGAAAGATAAACTGATGACAGTTAAAATAAGGATTAATCATTAGAATCGTTCTATGTGAGTGAAATTTTTTTTCTCAACCCTTTAAAAGTTCATGTAATGGCGTCCTAACTGAAACATATCTGTAACTACCAATGTTTTATCTAGTAAACTATCTCTATAAATAAAAATGAATGTTTGTCTGTATGCCAATATTAAAATTACTGATATTTTGTATGTTAGATGCGTCTCTTATGCGTTGCCGTACGGCTCATCCGATTCCGATAAAACTTTGAATACTTATTGCTTGCAGTTACGTGATGGTTATGGTAATAGTAAAATTATGCAATTTATTTAATACTATAATACGAGGAATGGTTGCCAAGTCGAAAATCGCCCCAGAATTAATAAACTCCGGTAAACTAGGGGGTCTGGGGTTTTTGGCCACGAGGAATCGATTGGCGCCGGTTTTGAAGCGCTACGGTCGAGCAGTTCGGAGTTACAGATAGGATATTTTCAAACTTTATTAGTTCGCCATAATGGCTACTTAAATTTTCAAGCGGTTATCTTATCCATATTGCTATCTATAGCCAATATGGCGGACTAATAAAGTTTTATGTTTATGCTGTTATAGGTTTATAATATGTTTCTTATGTATGTATATATGTTTGGTTTTTCTAAAGAAATTTGTCAAAAATATTGAACTTCAACACACTTCAATCTTTACCTTTACTTTACCTTTGTATAGAATAGTTCCCTTTCCAAACTCTAACTTTGTTTAGAATAGTTTACAAGGGTGCACTTTAACCGGTTATCTTTTCACCCACGGTTTCACAAATTTTCTTATGGCATGTATTGTTTTGATAAATCACAATTGAAAATTTAAATCTTCGAGTTAGCTTCGATACCTGTTTTCTCCGAGTGGAGCTCGGTCACCCGCTGGTCTATAAAAATAAAAAGGAATGTTTGTCTGTAGTTCTCTTATGCGCTGCCGTACCGCTCTACCGATTGCGATGTAACTTTGAATAATTACTTGCTCTTATTTGTTTCTGCTAATGATGAAAAAAAAATATATTACCAACCCTAAAGTCATGAATAATAAAATTTTTAAAAAATAGTATTAATATTATGTACGCTTCTCCTTTGTACTGCACTTAATTTCAATGAATGTATTCCTTTCCGATATGAAAATAAATATTATTCCGTCAATAATTCTTAATTAAATAAGACATTTATTTTAAATTTCAAATGATATTTCCAAGATTATTTCTTCAGCGGCAGCAAAGCGCCTAGTACCAGCTTGTTGAAAAACGTCAAAATAATGCATTATCTTGAATGAAGCCCGAGTACCACTATCCGAGGTCAAAGGGTTAATATATAACTTGGATCAGAGGCCTATGATAGCAAAACGCGACGGTTTACATTTTTATCTTATAAGCTTTAAAAAATCTGTTGAAACTAACAAACAATATATTTATCAAATTATACTGAAAAAACTGGAATATATTGGAAATTTTAAAAATTCTTGATTAGTTTTAGTTATATTAACATTCCGTTTAAAGCAACAAGAGGGCTATTTTGGGACGGACCTCGGCATTTAGAACCACGGTCAAATGACGAGAACGACACCTGAACTGGCACCCCCTCTCAATACCACACCAGCAGGAGGACGTTTGGCCTGACAGATTTAACGTGCAAGAGAACCCCCTCACATGACGATTCTTCGGTAGAATAGAATCTCAAACCTGAAACATTCCAGTTCCGGGCTTTACCGCCAGGCCACCGCGGCCTTCAAATAATTCTTGAAGTTTGTGTATAAAGAATTATTTTCTATTTTATATACAGAAATCAATTTCATAGCTGTACTCATGAAAAAAGACTAAATGATAAACAATAACAGGTTTCTACTAAATAGAGTTTGAGATCATTCGATGTCGTAAGATGGCAATTTGAGATAATTTCAATAAACAGGATGGCAAACCTTACCGAAATATGGTTAGAGATCCAACGTTTTCTCGGATGATCAAGATTCAATAACCACCGCCATACACACACACACACACACACACACACACACACACACACACACACACAATCGCGCATACACACATTTTATAAAACAATTTTTCACAATTGAAATTTTCCAGATTTTTTAAAGCAAATTATTCACTAACGATTTAGGGGGGAAAAACAGTGGTAAAAGTTTGAATTTAAGGTTATCCGACTACGTTAAAAACACTGGTATTCGACCACGTTGGCGGAAACAAATGTTATTTCTTGTAATTCAGACTTTTCACTTTCCAAAACAGTTTGTTTTTTCTTAGAAAAGGAAGGTCTAACTGATTGTCCAGAGAAATTTTAAGCAAAATTTATTTTTTAGCTAAAATTTGTCTTTAAGTTCAATTTTAATTTTCATAAAAATTATCCACCATTAACATGATATCCCAAAAACTAATAGAGGTATTTACATAAAAATTTCAGCGTGTGTTTTAAATGATATGGGCAATGAAATAAACCAAAAGTTTTATTGTGGGTGAAATGCTTTTACTGTTAAAGGTGTTTTTAGAAAAAATAAGTTTCAAATTGATGGAAAAAATGCATATATACGTATATTTTTACCCATCACTTCTTTGCATCTCAAAATGTTTCTTAGATTTTGGTTCATTTCATTCATTATTATATGTTGTGTACAATGAAAAATAGGATTGCTGCATTACAATTTTGTGTAGAATGTTAACCGTTTTGGTTAAATTTCACTAAAATTTACCACAAATTTTCTCAAAATGTATTATATTCTCAAATAATGTTTTTGTATTTATAGTGCTTATAAATGATAATACATTTAAAAACCAAAAATAGTTTTTAAAAAAATCTAATTTTTCAAAAGTTTTCCTTTGAACTTAGTCGGTTGTCTTAATATTTCTAGGGCATTTAAAGCAAAATCTAATGTGCTTTTCTTTCACTTTTTTTTTTTCAAACACCTAATCCTTTTTATCTCCAAGGCATTTTAACATGATCATTCTTGTAATAATGTATCTTTTCTCACCAGTTTCACACCGAAAAAAAAAAAAAAAGAATTAGTTCGAAAAAGGTGAAAACAATGGATAGATGATGTAGTATCTCGATACGAAAGGCGACCGAATTTCGATAATGGTTTCGAAAATCTATCATTTCTGAATTGATGAACACCCTACAGAAAACCAATTGTGAAAAGAAAGTAGCCTCCAGCGTATAATTATGTCAGCCAGCAAACAGTATTTCTCTCGTATCGCTGAATAATCTCAGATCGCGAATCTGAAACTCTAATCGGGGCCGATTCGACTAATTTGTTGACCTGTAGCAAAAAGTGTACGAAGGGAAACCTTCCTAAATTGGACCCACACGATTAAGTAATTTATTTTCTGTTCATCAACAGCATTGCATTTTGGGATATCTACCTTTTCTAAGGAAATAATTAGATCAAAGATTTTTTTTTTTGTCCCTTCAAGAACTTAGAACGCAGATTTGTACAGACTCGTAACACCATTGTGCTCGCAGAACCATTCAATGTTTGAGATACAAAGAGGCGAAATGAATTATTTTAATATCCTTTTTCGTTAATTTCGTATTCTTTTCATAGTGTTCTAAGATTTATATATCCAATTATGTAATTAAATATTTCATTCAATTCTTGGACAGGTAAGAAAATGAACATTTCTCCCGTTGGCTTTTGGTCTCCTTTATTAAAAACTAGTTGGTACCTAGTGCGTTTCTGCCGCAGAAGAAATAATTTTAGAAATATCGTTTGGAATTTGAAATAGTTATCTTGTTTAATTAAGAATATTTATTTTCTTGTTGGCAATGAATACATTCATTGAAATTGAAGAATAGTAGTATTTATTCTATTTTTATTATTCTATTCTACTTTATGTATTAGATTTGTGTATTCTTTTAGAATTGTAATGCTTGGTATTGTTTCAAAATGGTAATGAAAGAAACTATTTATAAAATCCTGGGATTCGTTCAATATTCGTTCAGAATTCTCAAGTTTAATGTTAAAAAATTTGATTAAAATATTTTTCTTTAAAATTCATTAAACATAGAAAATGTATTTATACCTTAAAATCTTTAGTATGGTTGAAAACATAATTTTTTGAAAACTGAGATGGTGCAAAATCATTTATACTATAATATTTTCGGAAGTGACTGCAAAGAACGCCAAATTTTTATTAAATGCTTGGTTAAAATTTCCAACCTACAGGATTGGTTCCTCTAAAACTTTCTTGCGCACTCGCAAATAAAACTATTACCTCAGAGAAAGACTTTCATTACATTTATCTACAGTAGCTACGAAATATTAACGTCTATCTTGAATTTGGCACCTTTACTGAATCTGTTGTGTCTAATTGGCGAGCTATTTGATAGTTAATCTTTGGTTAATAGATGCAGTAAGCAGATCCGAAAATATTGTTTTATACATGATATGATTGTATTATGCCTATAACCTTCACTTAAGTGCAAGCAATATGTTATCGAAGTTTCATCGCAATCGGATGAGCAGTACGGCAGTGCATAAGAGCATACAGACAAACATTCCTTTTTATTTATATAGATGATATGCCATTTTTCAGTAGAAAATACGAGAAGAAATTATTATCGACTTTTTTTCAATTAATGATGTAAGATGCGATGAATGATTATTAAATGACTTTATCAAATTCCTACTCATCCAAACATCTACGAACGATATCGTTAAATGTCTAATTTATTTAATTATTAACACCAATATCCCTTTCCCCTTATTTGGGAGAAACTTCAGTGGACAAAAAAATTTATAAACCACTATATACATGAAGTTCAACATCCATAAGCCATTATTTCCAATAGTTCGAATAAAGACGAATTCACTGAAACAACCCAAACTTTTCACAAAACCTACAAATAAATTTTTAAAATTACATGTATCTCCAGGACACCAAATATAAATTAACGGAACAGGGATCTCAAAAAAAAAAAAAAAGCAAAACGAGTAATTATAATCTAAATAAAATCGAGAAACCTTAAACATCCTCATCAGTATAACTTGAGAGAAAAAAATGAAGGCATGTAATTTCTGACATAGAAAACCTCGGAGGCAGGAACAAGACGCCACAATGTGTTCCCTATGAAAAAGTTGATGTATTCTGCATTCAGTGGCGGTGGAGGCGGTCGTCTCGTGCCTCGAGGTGTATAGGGGGCCTCAAAATCTAAAAGGGCGTGTATCACAGTGCTAAGCCGAAGGTAAATATGTTACAGTCTCCCCTTTGTGTGATTCACAGAATTTTCGCCTTTTACAATACTTTCTCTTTGAAGAAAAGGTGTTCATTAATCGATTAAAGTGTTAATAAAAAAGTAAAGTATTAAGTTAAATTCTTACGGAATCAAAACGCTGAGTCTTACGGAATCAAAACGCCGATCGGGGGACCACCGGGGCTGTTCTTAAGCCGTGTTCCAACAATCTGCCCATCCGTCAGGCGAGCCACGCGTTCCCCCTTCGACCCCTCTTGTGGTTTTCTGAGGTCCTTTGATGCCTAAACATTTTACCGACAAATTTGTCGGTAGAATCGACAGGATGACGAAGGATGGCCTGAAGGATAGACGCGCCGTAGGAACGGCCCTTTAGGTAGAAAGATACTTCGAAGCTGAAACTTTCCGGCCCCGAAGCCGAAATCTTGTCATCTTGGTCATCGTAATATTTATCAAGAAATCGAGCATTGATGGAAACAGCTAAAGAGGCGAATCGCGGAAAATGGTCTGCAATTAATTCAGAAAACACGAATTGTTTCATTATCCACCTGTAACATTTAAGATGCCAATTACTCAAGACCCGTTCGTAATGCGTTAAAAGAAATTTAACTTTTCATTGTCTGCATTTGATTAACATTTCCCTCACTCCCCTCTCAGATTTCTCTCTATATATTTATTGATTAAATTAAATATAAGCAGACACAAAAACGTGCTCCCTCCCTTTTCACCTTTTCGCAAGCACACAAAATAAGGCAGAAGAGATGTGAAATGTCTTTTTAAATTATTTGGTCAGAGTGATTTCAAAAACGCTTTGGAAGCAAATGCATTCCCGAATAAAATTTCAATTATTAAATTTCACAATGAAACCTATGCGAAACCTATTATCACAAACCTAAATCACAATCGGATGAATGGTTTAGGAACGCATTAGAAACATACAGACAAAAATTCATTTTTATTTATATAAATTACATATAAGCGGTTTGATACGGATATAATTTTGATTTTTTTTCTCCTAATTGAAAAGATTTAAAATCGAAAAAAAAAATTTTTTAAATTATCCAATTTAAGTTCTTCTCTTCGTATAAGTTTTATAAAATTTTACACAAAAATAAATGCGTTTAATGTTTTAAAACGTACAGCCGAAATAATCTGCCCCAAAACTTTCCTCCATACTGTATTAAAATCTTCATCTTCTTCCCCCTCCCCACACCTCTGCTGGAAATTGGGAAAAGGCTGGAAAAAAAAGCAACTATTTGCACCTTAAGAGAATTGCAGAATATGCAACCCAAATTATTTTAATGAAAAAAAGTTTTATTTAAATTATATGCTTGTAGCTTTTTTTATTTTCAAGGAATTCAAAAACAAGTGTAAACAAGCATATTAAATCTTATGCCTTTTTATTTTGCGTAAAAAAAAATCAGTGAATTTTTATGGACATGACAAATGGCGCCTAGAAAACAAATCTACAATTGAGCAACACATTAAATGGGAGTAAACCATAAAACTTTAAAAGTGCGAAATTGCAAGGTTTGAAAATTTATTTTCATCGTATCTAAACACATTGTATTGTCATATTAAACCAAACAAATTTCCAAGAAATTAAATTTAATACTGTAATCAATGACGTCGAAAGATGGCCGAGTTCTTGGTAATCAAGAAGATATATGTATTTTAGAATTCCTATTATATCGGATTTTTCATTAGTGTTCTAATCTTTTTTTATGAGAATTTGAAACAAATATATCTTGCTTTATCGGGACTACCAGATTAAATTAATTTATGATGCTACAAACATTCATTTTTCTGAGTAGCAATTTATTATCTTTATCGAAAATTCTCATCATTGCAAATCTTCATGGCGAACGTATAAAAAATAGGCAATTCTTTTTGCAGAGCCAACTTGTATAAATAATTAAGAGAAAACATCATTTTAACTCTTTGACCGCTTTACTTTTATCATTATTATTATTCAATTAATCGGCTTTAGTTATCAGGAGCTTCAACCGGAAATATTGGATAATTTTATTTATTCATAACTTAAGTTTAAAAACATAGCTGTCTCAATCTAACTTCGGCAGTATTGTAACGCCACTTTCTTATTTCCTCATGTAAACAATGGCATGAAATTGAAGCCTGCTTTCTGATAAAGGAAGATAATCAAACAATTAAACATTTGGCGGAACAAAACAATGAAAACGGTTTCAGTTTTTGCTTACCGATTAACTCGCGTACTGAAAGACGTGCGAAATTTTTTTAATTGCCGCAATTTAGAGAAAATTAGTAATATTTAATATGATAAAATAAAAGATGATGAGTGATTTTGTATTTGAATGTAAATCGCGGAAAAAGATTTACATAAATTTTATCGAAACATTTATAAATTTTTACGAATTTGAATATTTATTGGCACTTATTTATTGATATTCTTACGCGAAAGCATTAGCTCTTCAGTCTCACAAAAAACGAAAATCAATTAAAATATGCTAACAGCTATTAATAGGATAATTTACGCTCCAGCTCATCAAAATATTAAACGATTCAAATTAGCATGAAGAATTCTAAAAGAAAGAGTAGAACACAATATGCTAAATCCAAAAAACTTCAATTAGCCCATGAATGCACCAATGCTTGGCTTACTACGGCAACCTCGTTATTTTTTTAATTTGAATTAAAATCCCATTTATAGGCGGCTAAAAACATGTGCCCTAAGGAAATAGTTGATTTTGGGAAATAATTTTGATAATGTCCTCTCACAGACCCACGTATTGGTCTTACTGACGCTGAGATGCATAATAAGAAGCAAGATATGCAAAGGATTCTTGATTTGGAAGATTGATATAAAAAGAAAGTCTTCTATTGAGAAAGAGTGATTAAAAAAATTTCAAAAATTGACATTCTTTATAGATATTTACTTTGCAACAACATTTTAGTAACACAGGATACTCTTAAATAATCAAAACTGAAACATTCATCAAGGAATTCCTTGAGTATTAGAAGTTGAAATCGGACACTTAAGTATAAGAAAACGGATGTTATTTCAATAATTGGTCTAAGCATTCGAGAACTCTTGCCGATGACTTACATATCAAAATTAAAGAAAAAGAAAGGCCTATTGTATTTTCTTTTCAATCATAATACGGGATCAATTTTATGTAATAATTATTCTTATAATAGCGAATTAGCATATAAGAAAGCTTACTTTCCCAAATACTCAAACACTTTTTTTAAAAAACATGAATTATTTGATTTCTTTAAACGAAAGATGATTTCACTTTAGTTCCAGACATGATGGTATTCAATCATCTTTACAAAAGGAACACTTCAAATGATTGCTTGATGATGCAGTATCACTTCAATCAACATCGATTTAGAATCGATATCGAAGTAGACTTTATTTTTAAAAAAATTTGGCTAAGTGTGGAAAATGTTTTAAAAATCCCCAAAACAATTTTTTTTATTTTCTGTTACGACGTAAAATGTAAATAAGTGTCTTTAAATATAATATAAATAAAAATTAATAATTATTTGGAGTCAGGAAGTTTGTGTGATTTTAATTAAACACGAAACAACAGCCTTAATACTTTTTTTAGCACATTCAAAAAATTTTATGACAAATAACGTAATAAATAAAATTTAAACTGTACAGAAAATTATTTTGGATTTGCTGACCTTTAAACAAATTAAATGTTTTTAAACTATGCTGTTTTTATTTGTGAAAATCTCAGAAATTCAAGTTTGAATAAAACGAACATAGCATTCTCGTAATTTTTTTTAAAGCAAAAATAATGAATGCACGTTGCTAATGTGTTTTCCGAGAAGTACGCAAATGAAAAAAGGAGATTTAGTTTTTCTAATAAGTATCATAAAAAATTGTATCATGCACAAAATATCACTTACAAACTCAATAAAACTGAAAAATAATATTTTATGTACATGAGTCAAGTGACTATGCACTACTACCATTAAATGTGAATCGTTCATCATTGAAACTTTCAGTCAAAAGTTGTAAGCACAAATCATCTTTTCAGCTTTCAAAATCTAAACTATGTCAAACACTCGCGAAGTGAAATGCAAGTTTCATTGATTTTCAGAAATCAGCAAAGAAAAACGCAGAGCTCGGAATACACTGGAGAAAAAGATTGCGATGGACAACTTATTGAAATTTCACAAGAAACTAAGACTCGAACCCATCAATATATCCACCAATCTATTTATTAAGATTTATAATACAATTTATTAAAATTTAAAAGTGTTTATAAGTTTATGAATAGTAAATTTTTAGAAATATACAGCATGAAGTTGTATTAATAATACTAGTTTAGTTTAGTTATACTAACGTCCCGTTTTAAAGCTACATTAGGGCTATTTTGGGACGGACCTCGTCATTTTGAACCATAGTCAGATGACAAGGACGACACCTGAGCTGGCACCCCTCTCTCAACACCACACTAGTTAGAGGACGTTTGGCCTGACAGGTTTAACGTGCAAGAGACCCCCTCACACGACGATTCTTCGGTGGAATCGAGTCTCGAATCTGAAACCCTCCGGTTCCGAAGCCAAGACTTTACCTCCAGGCCACCGCAGCCCATTAATAATACTAAGCAAACGCAACCGCAAACCTATGATATTCTTATTAGGATGCCCAAAATATATCCCTAATACTTTGCATCAATAATCAGAGAAAGAAAATCCTCATTTCAAAAATACCAATGAAACAGAATTTCCCAAATAGGTCGTCTTTCACCAGATAAAAACGTCCAGTTTTTGGCAGACAGTTTCGTTTGGAGGGCAAAATAATTTCTTTCAATTTTCAATAAATTAAAATTTTATTTAATTTTTATGTTTCAGAATAATACTTCGATAAAAAGTTAATCGATTATCAGCGTATATTAAAGAAAAATATCAAGATTTCTTACTTCATAATTGAGCAAACAGATTTATTCCAAGAGGAAAATTTTATCCTAATGACATAGAATTTTCGTTTAATTGTAAATATTTTGTTTACAAATCCAAAACAACTGAAATTATCTTATCTTATACTTATGTAAATACTAATTACTTTTAATTTGTTTTCATTTTTTTTACTAAACAATGCAACAGTATTTACAGTTTTTAAGCCTATTTTTGATAATCGAATTCAAAATTTTGAAACTTCGATCTTAAAATCTTGGACATTAAGAACTGCAATAGTAACAGTTGCATTCGACAGACGAAAAGTCCTGTCTCGCTCCGTTTTTAGTCTGGAATTCGAATGAGTCTGAAATTCTCGGAATTTCTGAATAGTTACAAATAAAAGTGAAAAGATGAATGTTATTTTCTACAAACTAAAATCAAATTGATGATTGAAAGGTACCGATGAAAGAGTGAATTGTAAAACTTCTGGTTTGTGAGATTATTGTTACCTACTTCATATACATCTTGTATATCCACAATAAACAAAAGTATTTATTTCTACACTTTGGATAATAATTGGTAAGAACTTTCTAAAAAATAATGAAATTCTCAGTAATTTTTTGCGCAAAATTGGTACAAACTTGCAGCTTTATATTTTATTCTTCAATATTCTCTGGCAACGTTTTTTAAAATGAATCAGGAAAAAAATATTTTCCTTTTCTTAGAAAATAACTTTATTTTTGTTTAATAAATAGGGAAAATGGATTCTATTCAATTCAGTTATAATACTATATTTTTAGAAAAATATGCTGTAAGTAATAATTTTTCCGTGTTAGAAATAACTGAACATAAATTAAACGTTTTAAATGAATCAAATGAAATCTCATTCATTTGATGAATCAAAGGAAATCTTTTCATTAATTGAATGATGTATGAATTAAATGAATTTTATGAATCAAATGAAATTAAACGGAAGTTGCGAAACGCACATTTCAAAACAGGTCGAATACGAAGTCACTTACCGCAGTTGATAGAAACACGTGCTTGTCTGTGCGGAGTCAATAAAAATAAGAAAGCAGGATTAATTTGACGTCAAACCGCAAATAACAAAAGTATTTATTTCTATACTTTGGATAATAATAGGCAAGCGATTTTTAAAAATAATGAGATTCTCTGCAACATTTTGGCAAAATTGGTTACAAACATGCAGCTTTATATTTTATTCTTCAATATTCTCTGGTAACTGTTTTTTAAAAAAATGACCCAGGAAAAAAAATATTTTCTTGAAAAATAACCTTAATTTTGTGTAAAAAACATGGGAAAATATATTCGATTCAAGTCAGTTATTTCACAATATTTCTAGAAAAAAATATGTTGTAAGTAATAATTTTTCCGAGTTAGAAATAACTGAAAATAAATTAAACGTTTTAAATGAATTAAAGAAAAAATTTTCATCAAATGAATAATGTATGAATCAAATGAAACTAAATTTAAATTGAATCAAATGAATGAGGTTTGAATCAAATGAAATTAAATGGAAATTGCGAAACGTACATTTCAAAACAGGTCGAATTCGAAGTCACTTACCGCAGTTGATATAAACACGTGCTTGTCAGTGCAGAGTTAGAAAGAGCAAGAAATCAGTATTAATTTGAAGTCAAGCGGCAAATAAGAAAAAAATATTTCTACACTTGGGATAATAATAGGTAAGCACTTTCTAAAAAATAATGAAATTCTCAGCAATATTTTGCCCAAAATTAGTACAAACTTGCAGCTTTATATTTTATTCTTCAAAATTCTCTGGTAACTTTTTTTTTTAAATGACCGAGGGAAAAATTGCCTTTTCTTTTCTTGAAAAATTGCCTTAGTTTTGTTTAATAAATCGAGAAAATAGGTTCTATTCAAGTCAGTTATATTATTATATTTCTATATATAAATATGTTGTAATAATTTTTCCGTAGAAATAACTGAAATTAAATTAAACGTTTCCACAATATGCCAGCTATGATCAGGGCCGACCATCTGGGGTGTGAGGCGGGAGCTTTGCCCCCGAGCCCCGCCACTTAATCATGTGTGGGGGAGACTAAGAATTAAAATAGGGTTCTGAACAATAATAGCTTTTACACTTACTGAAAGTATAAAAGTTTGATTCCACGTGACTGACTGAGAGTCGACTGACGATGTTATTAGGCAAGGGTCGCGGTGATACCTATAAAATGAGGAGGGGGAGAAGGTGTTGATTAATGAATAAAGAAATCTTCTTCAAACATATTAAGACAGAACGTAGCAACCTCTGGGAGCTGAGGTTGGGCACAAATGGACTTGTAAAAATTCAGCTACATATTTTTTTTTTTCTGGATCTAATGTAATGTTTTTTATGCGTGCATATATCTGTGTTTGCTTATATTAATTTGCTCAAACAAAAAGTAAAATGAAGATAAATTAAACGATGAATTCCTAGCAAATCACATTGCATTATTGCTTCGCCGGCCATGATCAGAATGAAAAGAATCATGGAAGAAATTTAAATTTATCAGTCGGTGGATTTGGATATATACGAAGTTCACAATATATATTAAAGTATGTGCAAATATGTAAAATAAGTAAGTAGATTAACAACCACTTGTCTCGCCTAATAGCTTATAGTACAGATAGTAATTAGATAATTCATTCTATAAACTGCTTAATACTGTTGGATTTAATGATGTCCACGTCTAGGAAATATCCCTCTGGGTGTAAAAAAAGAAAACATTAAATAATAATTATAATGAGTTATTTCAAAATGTATGAAAACCTTTTTTCTACGTCGCCAATTACTATAGCAAGCGCTGATCGCTCTTTCAGCAAATTAAAATTCAGAATTATCTTCGGCCAAGCATGTGTTTAGAAAGCTAAAATGCACTTGCTATATTAAGCATCAAAATGAAATTGCAGTTTTTCTGAAGTAATTGAAGTATTAACAGAAACACAATCAAGCATTAAATCATTCATGCTTGTATTTTTTAACCATGTCCACGCCTATGAAATATCCCTCTGGATGTAAAAAAAAAAAAAATACTAATTAACAATTATAATGAGTTTTTTCAAAATGTATTAACTGTATTAAAACTTTTTTCTACGTCGCCAAATACTATAGCAAGTGCTGAGAACTCTTTCAGCAAATTAAAATTAAGAATTATCTCCGGCCAAGCATTTGTTCAGAACGCTAAAATGCATTTGCTGTACTAGGCATCGAAAAAGAAATTGCAATTTTTCTGAAGTAATTGATGTATTAGCAAAAAGAAAATCAAGCATACAATCATTCATGATTGTTTTTTTTTAACTTCACAAATAATTAAGGTCCCACCTGACTTTCTTTTTTTTTTTTTTTTTCATCCTGACTTTCTTATAGAGCAAGGCCGACTCTGAATATGATTTTATGAATCAAATGAAAATTGCGCAATGTACATTTCAAAATGAATCAAAAACTAAGTCACTTACCGCAGTTGATATAAACACGTGCTTGTCAGAGCGGAATCAGTAAGAACAAGAAATCAGGATTAATTCGAAGCCGCAATCCAAAACAAAACAAAACTGAGCGTTCTGCTGTCACGTGCAGAAAAGGTCCTCGGGGAGCCCCAGAATCGGCGATATTCACGAAGCGACAGCGCAGGAGCAACTGGTGAGGCTCTCACCGGTGACGCTTGACAGCCGGCAGTGGACCAATGGCGGGCGTGGGGGAGGATCTTCGGACGAGCCAGAAGAAACCGGATGGTTTGGAGCGAACAGGTGGTGGGAGAGCTTTAAAATTTCGATAGTCGGATCGGAAATATTTGGCAATTGAAAATCGTCAGCTCATTTCCTGATTGATTTTGTTCATTAGATGAGATTCAGTCTACTAACAATCGACGCCTTTCGTAAAGGAAATTATTGGAATAATTGTTCACCTCTTTTCAATGCTGATTCATCCTATTGTTCTTTCCTATCCATTTTTGAAAAGTAATGTTTGTGTTCATTTTAGTTCGTATTTAAAATGGCCGCCTTTATTAAGGCGTACGTACACTATATACAGGGTGGCCCAGAAGTCACTTTATATTTTGAAAATTAAATAACTTTTTTTTCTATTAATATATTTTTTTTTCTCTTTTCAGAATTAAAAAATATAATCCCTGGAAATTTTTGGCATGGATAAGTTTACTACAGAACAACGAGTGAAGATAATTGAATTTTACTTTGAAAATGGACGGTCAATTGTTGCAACGCAAAGATCGTATATGCGCCATTTTAATGTTCGACATCCCCCTAGAAGGCCTGCAATAAGGAACTAGTGACGCGTTTTCAACAGCATGGTTCTGTAAGTTTTGAAAATTTTGAAAATTTAATAACTTTTTCTTAAATGACTGTATTGACTCTGTTGCAACAATTGACCGTCCATTTTCAAAGTAAAATTCAATTATCTTCACTCGTTGTTCTGTTGTAAACTTAGCCTTGCCAAAAATTTCCAGGGATTATATTTTTTAATTCTGAAAAGAGAAAAAGAAATATATTAATAGAAAAAAAGTTATTTAATTTTCAAAATGTAAAGTGACTTCTGGGCCACCCTGTATATACTAGCTGGTACCCGGCGCGTTGCTGCCCCCAATAACAATAATATTAGGTGCAATCAACCAATAATTTTGCAATGTTTTATTGAAATAGGATGAACGGTACGACAGTATATAAAATACGGGCAAACAAATATTCATTTTTATATATTAGATTTGTGTATTCTTTTAGAAATATAAAGCTTCTTTCAGAATGATAATGAAAGAAGCTATTTATTGCATCTCGTGATTCGTTTCACGTTCGTTCAGAATTCTCATATTTAATTTTAGAAACTGTGATTAAAATATTTTCTTTTAAAATGGATTAACCACAAAAAACATATTTATACCATAAAATCGTTAATATAAGTGAAAAGAATATTTTTTTAAAATTAAGATGGCACGAAATTATTTGTACTGCAATACTTTTATTGGTTACTGCGAAAAAAAAATTGAATTAAAATTTTTAAAAAACCCGGAGTTGATCTCCCCAAAACTTTCCTACCTCTTAGAGTTGTTACCTCTGAGAATGACTTGCATGAGAATGACTTACCTCTGAGAATGAGAATGATTTGCGTAGCCTCAAAATATGAACTTTTAACTTGGTACTAGCATTTCTACAGAATCTATTGTCTCCTCTGCGAACTATCTGGATATTAATCCTTGTCAAATAGATGAGATTGAGATTCGAAATTATTTAATTTTAGGTAATCGTACAATCCCTGTAAACATCCCGTAGGTGTAAGCAATTAGCTGACCAAGTTTCATTGCCATCGGATGAACGGTTTAGAAAGGCATAAGAGACATACAGACAAACATTCATTTTTATTTATGTAGATATATTTATTGCTTCAAAATATTTTCTGATCCTTCAGCACTGAAACGATACCAAGATATTTATTGTCCATGTTCTATTTACCGGATTATAAGGATTTTTTCGAGGAACTTTCACTAGTTTCGGTTTTTTTTTAAAAAACTCATTATATGAAGAATGATTTTTTATCCACTATGTTGTTTTCTTCAAACAATCATAACTCGACAAGAAATGAACCAAATACGATTATGTGGATATCAAAATAATCTGTGTTAAACAGTGGATGTTTTGTCTCCATGAAAATTATATTTATAGAAATAAATTTGTAATATCTGTTTAAAAGTTAAATTAACAGAAAAACTCGCTTTTCATATTCATTGCTGTTGAAAAAAAAATTGTTAAAAAAATTACTGTATATTTTAATAACTTGATTGAGGTAGACAAAAGGAAATGATAGCTATTGGGTATTATTTCCATCTAGAATGGTGTGTCTACAAATTATTATTTAAGTCATCATGCTTCAAAAAATATGCTAATTAGCTCATTAAATATTAATTAATTAAAAATGAGTGTAATATGGGTTTTTTCTCACTGTAATGTCTTTAAACATATATTAACGATCTACTGTGGAAAAACTGGATTTTTAAAATTAATTCCTTTTTAAAAAAATCTTCTAGTGTGTACGTACACCTTAATTTAAATATCTCTGCACCAAATTTTCCCTCTTTCGTTTTCTGAATCCTCATCGTACCCCCCCTCCCCCCATCATCTGACTGTTCGCAGCAATGACCTTGAAGGACGCCACTGAAACAAGATTTCCTCACTTTAGCCTGGTCGTGGTGACCTGGTGGTAAAGTCTCGGCTTCGGAACCGGAGGGTTGCAAGTTCGAGGGCCGATTCCACCGAAGAACCAACGTGTGAGGAGGTCCGGTGCACAATAAATCTGTAGGGGACCAAGCCTCCTCTTGCTGGTGTGGTGTGGAAGTGTGGAGAGGGAATGCCAGCTCAGGTGTCGTTCCCGTTATCAGACCGCTGTTCAAAATCACGAGGTCCGTTCCAAAATAGCCCTAGTGTTGCTTTACAACGGGACGTTAATATAACTAAACTAAACCTTCCGCTATTATTTTCAAATGTACGAGCAGAAATAGGATTTGTGTGGGGTTCAAAATGACGAGGTCCGTCACCCAAAGAGCCCTAATGTTGCTTCAAAATGGGACGTTAATATAACTAAACTAAACTAAACTAATTCACTTTGGCCCTCTATTTAAATAAAATTCTTAAACATATATTCATAACTAGCAGTACCTGCACGGCGTTCCCCCTGGTATAGCATTCAAGAAGAAAAATTAGCTTTAAACTAAGGTATCTGTCTACGGGCGGAGACAGGTTTTTGAAAAAACACTTTAATTATCACTTTTAGTTCATTTTCTAGATCAATACAATAACAAAAAATGAATAATATCATTTAAAATGGTTTATGTAAAGTGAAACTCGATCAAATTTCTCAATTTGAATTAAAAAAATAGATATAACTGATGTAGAATTTAAAACATCTTAGCAGAAATTCTAATTAATATTTACAGATTCTTTTTCTATAGAACATATTTACAGCTTTAGTGAAGGCAAAGGACTAGGATCTAAGAAATATTTGCATTTAAAAGAAAGTTATGGCAATTTGAGCATTTCCCAAGTCAAAATTTATCAAAATTTGTACATTTAAGCAACATTAAGCAGCTCTAAATAAAAAAAACTATTCATATCAGAACAATAATCCTAGTTCATTGCCTTAAGGATAATATAGATAAAATACATAAAAAATTTCAGCAGAATATATTCATAATATTTTGGGATATCATTCTTTGCATAGCTAACTTTTCACAAAATAGAAGTTCCTCAAAAAATGCGGTAAAATCCTATTTTAGCCCACCTCTGGCAACTTTTTCAAAATCACGCCAATTTTTCAAAATCTTGCCAAATTGAAAGTATTTGAAGTATTCTCTTCAGATGTTGTCAGGGTTTACAGTTTGAAATCATTATCGCTGATTATTTGGCGAGATTTTGAAAAAGTCGCCAAAGGTGGGCTAAAATAAGATCGACCCAAAAATGCATTTAAAGTTTTTATTCATGTCTGTGGGAAAAAAATCTTTATTTATATATTTTGAATATGCACGACATTTGTAACATAATCTTCTTTGTTAATAATTTTATCAGTTTTCTACTTTTTAATTTTTTTCTGTCAATTTTTGCCGCTCTTAAAGACTACCTTTGGGTCGATACTATTTTAGCCCACCTCTGACGCCAATTTAAAAACTCGCCAAATTTTCAGCGATAATGATTTTAAAATGGCAACCCTGACAGCATCTGAAGAGAAATGCGGCAACCATACGGTTTAAATCAACCTCTTAAATTTTTAATTCAAATACTTTTGATTTGGCGAGATTTTGAAAAATTGGCGACATTTTGAAAAAGTTGCCAGAGGTGGGCTAAAATAGGATTTTACCACTACCTTTTTGATGTGACGATTTTTTTTATCTAGAGAAAGGAAGTCTCTCAGTGTATAATCCCCAGGATTTATTCCCAGTTCAGAAAAAAAATACCAACAGACCATAAAATCCTTCATTAAAAATTATTACAGATACAGATGCTCCTAAACGTAAAGTCTAGCTCGACAAATGGGCTTTTTAGAACAATCATCCCACAAAAGATTATTGAAGCTTTCATTAGCATTTTGAGTCTTAGCCTGAAAGCCTCTTTTTAGTAAATCCTGATCGCATAGCTGCATGTATGAGGACTTAATCATTTTGATGATGCTCTGTGAAAGACTTGTATTACCCTATGTAGACCTATTAACAATTTCTTTCCACTGCAAGTCTTGTGTTTTGAATATGATGCTCCAACAAAAGTTGCAGCTCTTCTACAATGCATATTTCCGTGAAAATTTCGTTTCTTTCTTCTGTTAATTCTTTGTCCGCTTGTTAAACTATTAAAAAAAACTGTCAAGTCAAGTTAAACAATATTCAATTGAAAAAATAAAGAAAATAAATATATAACACGAGGCGAACAGATGTTTTCAAAACTTCAACAATTCTCGAGAAACAGCTATTGCCAATCTATGTTTATAAAAGGCTGGGTAAAATCCTATTTTAGCCCACCTCTGGCGACTTTTTCAAAATCTTGCCAATTTTTCAAAATCACGCCAAATCGAAAGTACCAATAAGCTTAAATAGTTTTCTAACGGAGTTTAAATAAACCAATGAGGTTCCGTAGGGTTGCCGCATTTCTCTTTAGATGTTGTCAGGGTTGCCATTTTAAAATCATTATCGCTGATAATTTGGCGAGTTTTTAAATTGGCGTCAGAGGTGGGCTAAAATAGGATCGACCCAAAAGGCTGAATACTTGCATAAACTTAAGTGGCTTGCATATATAGCATGTTATAAATAGAAAAAATGAATTGATTTATGATATAAGGAACGTATTAGGAGATAAAACGGCGAAAAATATCCAACTTCCGGTTTCGTTTTCGACTACTTTGAATTACAAAAATCTTCAAATCTCTATTTCTATCAATCGCAGAAGAAAAATAAACACAGATTTAGAAATATAAATAAATGTACTTTAAAACAGAAAAATAAAAAAATTGTGAATTTTGACCACAAGTGGGTTTTTAGGCGTAGACAGATACTTAGTCTCCACCTGATATGACATGTGCACGTCACGCAACGTCAAACAAACATAAAATATATTTAAAAATTATCAAAAATGACTACCAAACATTTTTTATGGAACTAAGCTTTTTGGCAATTAATGTGTTCCGGCCAAGGTTTTATTGCCTTCCGTTGGGCATAATGAGATTTGAATCGCTGTTTAAAATGAGACGTAAACAAAGAAATGTATCGATATGCATACCACAATGTATCGATGCATATGCATATCGAAATGTATCGATGCATATGCATATCGAAATGTATCGATGCATATGCATATCGAAATGTATCGATGCATATGCATACCACAGCTCTTTCTGTTTGCTCAAGCAGTTTAAGGTTTTCGCGCATGAGCAGAATAATTAAAATCTCTATTATCTTATTTTGATATGAATTTAATGCACTAAAACCTTCTTCGACGAATGCTTTACAAAATGGTACAAATATCTCCAATATCCATAAACTATTTCTCGAGTTTTGTGGCTCGAATAAACAGAGGCTTTCGGGAGACTTCATTGTATTCTACGTTTTGATATCTTTGAAATACTCACTTTGCTACACTCAGCTCTGGCCTTTAATCCATTTGATGGATTGCTACCCAAAGGGTCCCACATGAGAGAATATTGCAGAAAATACACATTAACATCTTTCTTGTTAATAATATAGAATCGCGAGTGCGTGTTGGCTCTCTACAGGTTATACCATTTCTCCAACAACAAATTAAACATATATATACGTATATTTTTGAAGGTGGGAATGTATAGTTAGGACAGATATTGTTGAAATTTTAATTAATTAAAAATAAAGCTGAATTATGGCTTTTTTTCTGTTACAAATTCTGAAAATATTAATGGGTAAAAATAAATTTTACACCATTATAAAATTCAAAAAATTGTTTTTTTAATGGTACCAATCATGCAAATTTTACCAGAATTTCGGCAATTTTTTTTTTATAATTTCCTAATTTTCAGCACTGCAAAATTGCCTCTAAATTCAACGTTTCAATTTGTTTTCATCGTTTAGTGAAATATTTAAGGCGTGAATTGTTGAAAGCTCACTAAAAGGATTCTGCTTAAAATCAGTGCAGTTTGCGCGAGAAGTAAAAAAGTGATATTGCTATATCTCTAAATTTACAAGATAGATGAATCGCACATTTGCGTTTTTAAGAGCACTGTGGTGCCATGGAATGGTGAATAGCAAGAAAAATGTAAGTTATGGGGTCGATCTTATTTTAGCCCACCTTTGGCGAATAATAAGAATTTTTTGGCGAAAGGTAAGAATTTTTTTTTCTTAACCTTTTAATTCAAATACTTTCGTTTTGGCGAGATTTTGAAAAAGCTGCGAGAGGTGGGCTAAAATAGGATTTTACCAAGTTATGTATTGGGATCGATCCTATTTTAGCCCACCTCTGACGCCAATTTAAAAACTTGCCAAATTATCAGTGATAATGATTTTAAAATGGCAACCCTGACAACATCTAAAGAGAAATGCGGCAACCCTACGAAACCTCATTGGTTGATTTAAACTCCGTTAGCAAACTATTTAATCTTATTGGTACTTTCGATTACTTTCAAATACTTTCCATTTGGCGTGATTTTGAAAAATTGGCGAGATTTTGAAAAAGTCGCCAGAGGTGGGCTAAAATAGGATTTTACCTAAAAGGGGAATGGAGAGAAGAAATAAAACTACAATAGTTTGACAGATGGTGGTAAAATCCTATTTTCGCCCACCTCTGGCGACTTTTTCAAAATGTCGCCAATTTTTCAAAACCTCGCCAAATCAAAAGTATTTGAATTAAAAGGTTAAGAGGTTGATTTAAACAGTATGGTTGCCGCATTTCTCTTCAGTTCATGTCAGGGTTGCCATTTTAAAATCATTATCGCTGATAATTTGGCGAGTTTTTAAATTGGTGTCAGAGGTGGGCTAAAATAGGATCGACCCCCCTTTTAAAACATCACGTGATTTGGGGACAATAATATCAATATTCTCTTTCTGTGTCGCAGTGTATGACTATCAAAATTTGAACCTTAAAATATTTTGAGGAAGTAGCTATAAACCCTTTATTTATTGTCGGTATTAGAAAGTAGCATTTAAATCTATATCCATATCTTTACTATATGACTATTTCTGATGATGGTATTCTAAAGAGCACGGAAAATGTAACTCAGCTAGCATGAAGTTAATATAAGGTAAAAGTAGGAATTAAAAATATTGAATAAATAATTAAATTAATAAAAACATTTCCGTTAGTTACATTTTTTTCTTTGAGTTCCCTGTATTTATTCTGCAATGAAAGCTAAATAACTGGTGCCAAAATGAAGTTGAAAAATCAATGGCAATATTATTCGGTAAAAAAGGGTTAAAAGACAAGTCACATAAAGTATTTAATTGACAATTACGTTACATAAAGTATTTACCAAAGGCGACTAGTTCAAATTAAAATCAAATATATTTTCAAAATCAAAAGGGAAAATTAATTTTAAAATCAGGAAGTAAAATTAAATTTCATATAAAGTATTTTTAAAAATAAATTTTTATCAATGAAGAGATAATTTTAATTTTGTGCGCTCTATTATTGTTTATATATAATTCACTAACTGGCGTTTTCGCCATGAAAATCGGTTGCAATTCCTCTGAATCAATCTTTTACGCATAAATTTATATTCATAATGGGTTTTTTTTTTCCAACGAAAGAAGAGTTTGACTAATGAATTCGTAGTACACATCATTACTGTATTAATAAAATCAGGTGTATCTGAGTAATATTTTTTCAAACTGCTCAATGTTTTTTGCTGTTATGCAATTTCACTTCCCTATTTTCATACAGGCTTTTCGGATAATTAGATGCTGGGAAGAGGGGTTGACAGCTCAGGTAAATAAATAATAAAGTATACTGTCAGAAATCATGTAAACATTATTTTAAAAATTATTTCTGATTTCATAAAAAAGTTATGCTAAAATTGAATTGGTAACATTAAAAAAAGAATACTTAAATTTAAAGATAATGTAGAAATAAAGCTTGTGACCTAATATTTTAGGAAATAAAGCTAGGAAAAGTGACAATTTAACTTAAATTTTGTTTAATAAGATGCCTAATTAGAATATATATATATATATATTGTTAGACTCGTTGAACTTGTATGTTCAATGAATTATTGTATGTACTCTTCAGTTTGAGATTTTTTTAAAATTTTGTTTGCATTATGACCACGCCTTGAGTATTTTTGTTATAATTTTTTTTTGTCGTGTCCGTGTTTCCGCGGAAAGGGGGTGCAGTAGCTTCTGAAGGTAAAGACCCCTGAGCACCCAGAGGGCAGAAGTCTGACTTGTAGCTCAAATGAAGATAACACAACCATTCGCTTTCACAACCCCTTTTTACAGAAGGGCACATTCACACGCGTCACAGACAGAACGCAGAGGAACAACCATGCCCGAACCGGGACTCGAACCCGGGACGCCCAGATCACTGGGAAGACACGCTACCCCTGTACCAGGACTGTTCTTGCTTAAATATAATATATAAAAATGAATTTTTATTTGTTCGTATCTCAAATGCTGCCGTAACGTCGAAACGATTACGATGAAACTTGATCAACTTATGGCTTACCGGATGGTTTTAAGCATAGTCAAATCATCTAATTTTTTTTTAAATTTAGAATCTCAACCGCTTTTATTTGCCAAGGATTAATTTCCTAATAACTCTGACCATTCTGAAAAAAAAAAAAAAAACACCAAGCTTTACAATTCAAAAAAAAAAAAAAATCAAATATGTAAAAATAAGCATTGATTTGCTCGTATTTTACACTACCTGGTACCCGGCGCATTGCTACCAGAGAAGAAATAATCTTGGAAATATTGTTTGAAATTTAAAATAACTACCTTGCATAATTAGGAGTGATAGGAAGAATAATATTAATTTTCGTATCGGAAAGGAATACATTCATTGAAATTGAGTGACATGTAAAGGAGAAGCGTAAAGGATATTTCTTTTCTTTCTTTTTTTTTTTTTTTTTTTTTACTTTACTTTTCAAGACTTAAAGGTTGGTAGTATTTTTTCGTTTCTCTATCTTCAGCAGAAACAAATAAGAGCAAGTAATAAATATTCAAAGTTTCATCGCAATCGAATGAGCTGTACGGCAGCCTATAAGAGACATACAGAGAAACATTCATTTTTATTTGTACAGATGTATAAAGGGTTTGTTTATTCCTTAATGTTTCTAAATATCATATTTTTTATTACTTTGGGGCAAATAAACTGGAAATCTGAGCTTTTCAATTGCCTCTGACCCTTGTGACCTTTTTTTTTTTCATTTCTACATCACATTCAGCATTAAAACGCACTTCAAACAGAAGCGTAAAAGAGATAATTTTGAATTCAATATTTAAAACTCCTTTTCTCACTCATTTATTTGCTTTTTGCTACACATGATATAGTTAGAAGTTGGAGATCGTCACTGCCATACGCATTATTAAAGAAAGTATCTTACAATCATGATTTTTTTTCCCTTCAAGTTTGGCGAACATTTCCTCGAAGCCATATGGCCACTGTCAAAGCCACCCTCGCGTTTTCCCGTTTATCTGAAGTCCTCCCCCCCTACCCTGTCACAAAAATCCTTCCCTCCTTTTTTTTTTTATTTATTTTGTGAAACTCGAAGACCACTTTGTGCAAACATTTCCCCAGAGATACGATCCCAGAAGAAATGAAACTTATATTCGAGAGTATACTCTTTCTGGAGTATCGAATATACCAACTTTTCGTTAATGGGTCGTTAAGACTTTTTTTAGGGACACTTTTTTTTTGCGCCAATTCTTCGCCGTTTCCATTTAATTCGCCAGCGATGTTCATTCGAATGAAAGAGACAGTGTTCGATTCATGTTTCTGAATGGCCAGCTTTTGTCTAATCTGGTCGAAAGCTGCTGCCTACGCCTGAAAGCGAATCTTTCCGTTCCACGGCGCACCTCAAACGCGCAGTTGCCATTTTTTTTTCTGGACAGTAATAAAACATTAATTATTTACGAGCTGCATAAGATAGCACTTGCGGAGTCTCATTCGGTTTATCTAAATATGCGATGGCAACTCGGTGGTTACAAACGAGCGGGTGTTGAAGTATGTTGCGGAGTATCTGGAATGTCACTAACAAGCTGAGATGATGAGATACATGCGCAAAGAAAGAGTTCTTTCTCTCAAAGCTCAAAAATATCCTGTCGTTAATTTCAGATCTTCCAAGAAACTTTGACAAATTGATTTGTGCTACAAATTTTAAAGAAATATAAAACATTGTCTTGTTTTTTTTTCCTTCCTCAGAAAAAGAACTACTTATTAGGGCACTGAAGAGGTTATAGGCAAGAAAAAACTGAAGACAGAAGTAGATACTTTTGTTGCTGTTGTTTACAATGGCACTTGTCACTGACAAGCCCGCTGATTGCTGTCAGCAATTTTTAGACGAAATTAGCGTCCTTTTTTTTCAGTAGCTCCAATTAGTGCTAAGAGTACGACTTAGCTACATCATGCTTTGCTTCACATTTACTTGCACAACCCCTTTTATACAGGGGGGGGGCACATTCACACTACTCACATATAGAACACAGAATAACAACTATGCCCGAACCGGGACTCGAACCCGGAAAGCCCAGAACACTAGTAAGACACGCCACCCCTATGCCAGGACACCGGAGTAGATACTTTTTTGCAATAAGATAGATGGAACAGAGAATTCACCATCCTCTGCTAGTTCCTTTTCGAATTTCATAAGCTTTCGATTAAGCATTTCTCAAACTTTACCCATATGTACAATAAAAATAAGAATTTTTTATATATATATATATATATATATATATATATACGGTTTTGTGCATAAAACACTAGTATATGTACCAAAAGTCATAAGAAAGGGCAACTTCTCATTTCGTTATTTTTCCTACTATACGACCAAAGATGGACAGTTTATAGCTATATTGGGTTGGGGAATAAGTTAGTAGCGTTTTTATTACACATTTTTTTAAAAAAAATCGTTTGTAATAACAATCAATTATATATCGTCCGCTGTTGTTTACGACCTCCTCCCCCTCTCTACCGATTTGTCGTTGCCGTTCTCCAAAAATCACGCGATCTGGTTTTAAGGCCCACTTCATTGTCGAAGGTACCGCCCCTCATATAGTTCAACAGGGAGCGGACAACATGGTAATCCGTCAGTGCAAGGTCCGGAGAATACGGTGGATGCTAAAAGATCCCATTCGAGCTGTTGGAGTGCGAATATGATGACTTGTGCAACATGGGGCCTGGCGTTGTCGTAAAGGAGTATGGTTTGGTCTTGTCGATGAGGATTTTTCAGTCGCATAGCCTCTTTCATGCGGTGTAGTTAAGTTATGTAGAGCTCCTTGGTGATCGTGACATTCCTTTCAAGTATTTCCCAGTACACCATGCCCTCCCAGTTCCCACCCCCCCTAATGCAGATCATAATCTTCTTTGGATGGAGGTCAGGCTTTACCATTTCCGGGATTTAAATTCACCTATGACACCTTCTCCGTATTCGTTGCGAATGCCTCGTGCTGCTACAGCAACTTTTTGGCCTCGATGAAAAGCGAAGAAGAGCAGGTGTCGAAAATGTTGATTTTTACCTCCTGGATATTCCGTTTCTAAGCTTTAAAAGTAATAAAAAATTTAATGACCCAAAAAGACGATTAGCACAGTTTTGTAGAGCAGGAAAAGCTCTATCGAATAAATACAATACACTTTGTAAAACAGCAAAAAAAAAATCATTGGAAAACAACATAAATATAAAAACGTTACGAACTTATTTTCCAACCCAATAGATATAGTATTTTATGCAACTACTTACATCACCTAACTTTAGCTTTCGAAATTCCCTAGCAGCATGGTAAGAAAAATTAATTCAAAAAGAAGCTTCATAACTACACGCCCTTGTACTAGGAAAATTTTCTTACAACTGTGATTCTGTTTATTTTACTGTTGGTAGTTGTTACATCTGCGAGGATGAGTAACAATTCTTAATCCCAACTCTCTCTCTCTTTTTTTTACTTTCTGTTTTAAAACTTAGCCGCCTGCACTGCCTCATCATTCTTCCTTTGCCTCTTGTTAAACATAACAGAACGAATTCCAATATCATTCTCTGAATTTCCCTTTTTATCAATTAACAAGATAGCCCTTTTGTTGCTTAAAAAGGAGACGCTAAAACAACTAAACTAAACTAACTCTTTATCAATCTACTTTCTTCGAAACACCTTCCTTTCTCTTTTCTTCAACAAAATACTTTTGTAATGTCTACCGAATACCGCATTTAAATTTGTCCTCTCCAAACACCTTTATATTGAAAATTAAAAACTTTACCCCTTTTATGATGTTTTCCAGTCACCACAAAAAGTAAATGATTTCTTGTATTTAGATCAAAATTTTTCATAACTGTAGCGTATTATTATAATCTGAAAAAGGTCGTGATAATTCACCTCATATAACACAGAGCAGCTATCTAGGATACAAGATTTGATTATTTACGATTCAAATTCGTTGTGATCCTAACAGATTATATTGAAATATATAACCTACTGGCTGGTACCCGACGCGTTGCTACAGCAGAAGAAATAATATTGGAAATATCGTTCTGAATTTGAAATAGTAATCTTGTTTAATTGAGAAGGATAAAAAGAATGATATTTATTTTCTTATCAAGAGTGAATACATTCATTGAAACTGAAGGATATATAAAGGAGAAGTATAAATGGTAGTTATTCTATTCCATAAACAAATATTCATGTTTATGCATTAGATTTATTTATGCTTTTAGAATCGTAAAGCTTGGTGTTCTTTCAGAATGGTAATGAAAGAAACTATTTATTGCATCTCGTGATTCGTTTCATATTCGTTCAGAATTCTCAAAGTTTAATGTTAGAAAATGTGATTAAAACATGTTTTAAAATTTATTAAACATACAAAATATACATATGCCATAAAATCTTTAATTTAGATTAAAAGATAATTTTTTGAAAACTAAGATGGTACAAAATTGTTTGTACTATAATATTTTCAGAAGTTACTGAAAAAAAACCCGCTAAAATTATATTAAATGTTTAGTTAAAATTTCAAACCTATAGGGTTGGTTTTCCAAAAACTTTCACGCACAATCTCTGATGAAACTATTATTTCAGAGAAAGACTTACATTGCATTTACTTACAATAGCTAAGAAATATGAAGGTCTATCTTGAATTTAGTATCTTTACTCAATCTGCTGTGTCTCCTTGGCGATTTATTTGGCGTTTAATCCATGTTTGATAGATGTGGTAAATAGATCTGAAAACATGTTTTATACTTTAGATTATTATATTATGCTAATAACCATCCCGTAAATGCAAGTGATATATATTCGAAGTTTTATCGAAATCGGATGAACGGTACGGCAATGCATAAGAGACATGCGGATAAACATTCATTTTTATTTACATAGATTATGTAATTTTAATCATGATAATATACTGCACAAACTGGAATGTAGTGTAAATCCTCAGTTAGTTTTTGAATTTTAATATAAATATAGTTCTTTAAGATAAAGAAATAGAATTCGTAAAACTCTTACTTTTCAAGGAATGAAAAACAATTTTCAGCTGTCTTCACTGCGAAGAAATGAATGCTAAACAACAGGACTCCAGTTAAATCAACCAAATGCGAGCAGCAATCAATCTTTCGAGGCTGGTTTTTATTTCTCAGTTCGTGCGGCGAAGATGAAAGTCATCTCTTCTACCCATTTGTTACGCATCTAATTGTCAAATGCAGTTCACTCACTGACTCATCACAGTTGGTGAACCACAAAGGCCACCCAAAAACTTACACTTGTGGTGGCTTTTAACAAGTCTTTACTAAGAAATGATTTTTGGGGCGTTCTCTAATTGTGGAAATCCCCATACGAGCTGCTAATTATTTGAAAATTTCAGGTCAAGTCTATAACCATGATAACTATTGGTAGGGGCAGCAGTAGTCTGGTTGGTAGAGCGTCAGTCTCGTAACCGAAAGGTAGTGAGTTCTGTCCTCTTCTCGGCCAAAGACCTTCGTGTTGGCTCATTTCAGTTGGGGCACGTTGACTGCAAAGTCCTCCAAGTTCCCATGAATCAGGGATGAGTCGGTGTCTGATTTGAATCTCAATTCTGACTTGCGGATGGATGAATGAATTCGACCACCCCCTCAAAAGGGTTGTGTCGTGTGTGTTCGAGCAAAAGTCGTCCTTTTACCTGAACGGTGCTCGTTAACAACGAAACGGGCACGCTTAATTCGAAAGAGCAGAGGTCATTCGGGCTTGGTATGACCAAGTGGCATTAGACCCACCACCACCCACCCACCAAATATTGGTTGCTTTCAACGATGGGGATTGTTAATATTACATTTAGCAATCGCTATAAGCAAATTGTGAGCACTGGCCGGGATTTCACTGTCTTCGTCCTACGGTGGTAAGTTCATAAGCTAGATAACATCTACAGGTCAGGAGCAATTGCTTTTGTCTAGTCGCTATGGTACGAGACTTCCGACACAAAGGTCCCGAGTTCTATTCCGAGCCAGCACCAACCTTTCACATTGGTGATCTCAGACAATGAACCTTCAAACGCTCCCTCTAGAGGTAGAATAAATGAATTAAAAAAAGAAACTTCATAACTGCATGCAAAGAGATCCATGCCACAAAACGTAATGTCCTTGTACTCGGATTAAATTTTCTTACACCTCTGACTCTGTTGTTGTTTATTTTGCTGTTGATAGAGTTCCAGTTGCAAGGATGAGGAGCAGTTCTTAATCTGAACTCTTTTTTCTGGCTTTCTGTTTTAAAACTTGGCACAATTAAAACGTTCGTTGCCCACCAAAAATACTTGGTGCGATAACATCGTTCGTCTCACATCCGACTGACTGGAGTAATGTGGTAGTAAGTTCATAAATCAGATAACGTATATAAGTCAGTAGCAATTGCTTTTGTCTCGTGACTATGCTACAAGGCTTCTGATCCAAAGGTCTTAGGTTCTATTCCGCGTCAACAACACTTACCAACAGTACTGATGGACTCCCTTTTCAATTCAAGATGTTGTGGCACCAATGAAGATTTGCTATGGAAGTAAATGAAACAGGGGTGAAATGTAATAGTGGATATCCAATGCAATGTTCCACGCATGTCTGCTGTTGTTTCATTTTAAATACTTTGCAACTATTTGCATTCTAAAAGATTTTTGTTTTTCTGCTTTGTGATTTAAAAATTAACGTTTTGAACTTTTAACTATAAGCCAATCGATTTTGTTATCGATATAAATAAAAATGAATGTTTTATCGCTCAACCGATTATATAAAGAAAAAGTGTAACTAATATTTATTCTTTTTTTTGCGATAAAACTTGAACTACTTATTACGGGATGATTATAGGCATAATAAAATTATGTGATATAAAAATATATTTTCGGATCTATTTACTGCATATATTAACTATGGATTATTGCCAAAAAAATCGCCAAGGAGATACAACAAATTCAGTAACGATGCTAAATTTAAGCTATGAAATTTTAATTAAAAATTTAATAAAATGTTAGCGTTTTTGCAGTATTTTCCGGAAATATTAGAGTAACAAATATTTGCATCATTTTAATTTTTAAAAAATATATTATTTCAGTTATTTCAACTAGGCGCAAGATCAATCACTTCAAGTGTACGGATTGAACCAAAAAACTCCATGTTTTTCACATCAGCAGTTGTATGCTGGATGCTGCGAGTCAGACAGTTAAGAAATTTCTTTGTATCTGCTGAAAATGGTAAAAAAAATATTGCCTACCCTAAAGCTCTTGAATTATAAAGTAAAAAAAAAATTATATATAATTTACACTTTTCCTTTATATAATTCAATTTTAATGAATGCATTCGTTTCCGATGCGAAAATAAATATTATTCTTTCTGTCATTCCTAATTAAACAAGACAGTTATTTTAAATTTCAAACGATCTTTCCAAAATTCTTTCTTCTGTGGCAGCAACGCACCGGGTACCAGCTGGTAAACCATAAAATTGATTATCGATTCGAAAAGATTTGTATTTTCAGCGGAGGAGTTCAGATAACGAAGCTGAACATTGAAAATAGCATGTTTCTTAAAGTGTCCGTAATAATACAGGTAGTTACTCATTATCGTTGTCAATGATCCTGTTTATTTCTTTAACCACATTATAGAGTGCTATATTAAAGAAAATAACACCATTTATTGTAAAAGTTAAGGTTGCCATCTTAATAATGGGAGTGAATGAAAGTATTGTAATGATATATTATTTTTTAAATAATAAAATATAAAGAAGTACCTTTTTATAATTAACGGTTAGAATTTATCATTCACTAGCTGGTACCCAAAGCGTTGCGGCCGCCGAAAAAACAGTAATATTAAGTGCAATCCATCAATAATTTGACATTGTTTTATCGAAAGAAGATGAATGCTACGACAATATATAAAATAAGAACAAACAAATATTCATTTTTATGTATTAGATTTGTGCATTCTCTTAGAATTGTAAAACTTCGTGTTCTTTCAGAATGGTAATAAAAGACAATATTTAATGCGTCTCGTGACTCGTTTAATATTTGTTCAGAATTCTCATATTTAATTTTAGGAAAAGGGATTAAAGTATTTTCTTTTAAAATTGATTAAAGATAGAAAATATATTTATACCATAAAATCGTTAATTTAGTTGAAAAGATAACTTTTGAAAATTAAGATGGTGCAAAATTATTGTATTAAAATATTTTTGGTAGTTACTGCGAAAAAATGCAAAAATTTAATTAAAATATAAAACCCCCAGGATTGGTAAGCCAAAAACTTACTCGCATAATCTGTCATAAAGTTGTTACCTCTGAGGATGATTTGCATGACATTTGCGTTCTATATTAACCTTTCAATTGGATTTAGCATTTCTACAGAATATACTGTCCCCTCGGCGAGTTATTTGGACATGAATCCTTGGTAAATAGATGCTGTTGAGATTTGATTTTTTTTTTTAAATTTTAGATCATTGTACTATCCCTATAATCATCCCGTAGATGTAAGTAATAAGCTGACCAAGTTTCATCGCAATCAAATGAACAGTTCAAGAAGGCATAAGAGACATACAAACATTCATTTTTATTTATACAGATGTGATGTAAATTAACAAATATCTGTATCAGAAAAGACATACATTTTCTAAATTGTGAAGGCTTAATCTGAAAACAAGTTATTTTTTCCCAGTTTCTTATAAATTATTTATTTCGGCAGATATTTTCGTTCGAACATAATGACATGGAAATTCAAATTCCAAAAATATGCGGGGAAGCTCACGTTTCATCAGTTAACATCGAAATTTGTTATGAAGATTGTTTAAGATTGTGGTGACGCCATATTGCTATCATTTGAAATCGAATCCTTTCCTACACTGAAATCCGGATGTAAAAGAATTTCTAACTGAAAAAGAAGATAACTGACAAAATTGTTGCCTTGAATAAGTGGTACATCTATGAGTCAGTCTCATTCATTCTTTTTCCTTCGGATCATTCTCTTTCAAACGAAAATAAACTTATCAAAGCGTTGCTCTTAGGTTTCGATCGTTTTCTTCTCGCTCTCTTTATTTATTTATTTTTGGAAAGTGGCCATTTGTAGCCGGCTTCCACTAATGGCCTCTTGACTTGAATAACGTCCTCTCTCACCCAAGTAGAAGAAATTGACTTTATTTCTCTTACTTTATCAATCAGATCAACTGGAACAAATTTTCTGTAATTCTAGTTTCACTTTTTTTTTTTCTGAATTGCCAGTGTAATTGTGAATTTATGGATATGCTGCCATTATGTATCGTTATTATTTAAGGTATCCGACTACGTTCGAAGGAAAATTTTTGAAAATTTGGATTTTTTTTAATTATTTAAAACTGGGGTTATTAGATGTGCTGTCAATTTTAATGCAAAATACTAAAATAAAAACAAGTTTCGATAATAAGATAAGTAGTTACTGATTGTCTTATTATAGGCAACAACAAAATTATTTGAAAATATATTATATTTTGAGAAACAGTAAAATGTGTAATAAATTTTAATAAAATTTAACAAAAACGGTTAACACTCTTCACAAAACTGCAATGCAGCAATCCTATTTTTCTTTGTACACGAGTTATCAAATAAAATGATGAATGAAATGAACCAAAAGCTGAGAAAAATCTTCAGTTGCAAAGAAGTTACGGATAAAAATATGCGTATATATGCATTTTTTTCCATGAATTGACAAATTAATTTTTCTAAAATCCCCTATAAATGGAAAAGTATTTCGCCAACGAGAAAACTTTTGGTTCATTTCATTGCCCACATTATTTAAAATGCACATTGAAATTTGTATGTGAATACCTCAATTAGTTTTTGAAATATCATGTTAACGGTGGATAATTTTTTTTGAAAATGAAAGTTTTAAAAAAATGGAAGACAGATTTTAGCTGAAAAATATGTGACACTGGATGATAGGTGAGGCTTTTCTTTTTCTAGAAAAGATAAACTGAAAGAAAATTAATTGAAAAGAAATAAAAATAATAAAAAAATTCGCCAATATGGTCAATAACCAGTGTTTTTAAAATGGCCAGATACCTTAAAAAATCCCAGTTTTATAAAATCAACTTTTAAAACCAATCTTTTGTTTCATCTTTTAAAAATATATATAGAAAAGAAGGAAGAAATGGCACTAAAAAGAAGAGGGCAAGAGGTTTAAAACTGAGTTCGAGATGAAATTCAATGTAATAGTCATATACATTCAGAATGTCCACACATGAAAATATTAAAGTGCAATGGTCAGTCAATTTCCAGAAAATGGCCCTTAAATTTTCTGCATAGCTTGTATACAGTGAGCAGGGGTCGGCAAGCTATTGAAACGGAAAAGTCAAAAGCAACAATTTACAAAATTTTCTAGTTTTTAAAAATCACTAACAATTTTTGATTTAATAATACAGTTTTTGCTTATATATATATATGATTTTTGATTTTAAACAAACGACTTTAAATATGAAATTAACTTTATTCATATAAAAACACGAATACAGATAGTTATATCAATGGGAGCATTGGCTTTGTATGTCTTTTGAAAATATGATTCAATCTTGCTTATAGCTTGTTATTTTAAGTTTCAAGCGCGACTCTAGATTTTTATTTGTTAGCTGGCTCCTAAATTTACTTTTAATCATATTCGAACTCTTGCTCACACGGATATGTCGACCCGATCGTCAGCCATATGCCAACTTCTTCACCTCATTGTAGCATCCTGAAAGGTTATTCCTTGCGTCGAATTGGAGGCCCTCGACTCTCAGAATTTCTTTTAGAGTTGTCCACTTGTGCATGCATTTCTGGACCTCCAACTCTTCCAACTTAATCTTGAGTTTTGCGAATTCACCACTCCACAAGTCTTTGGTTTTCAAATCTAACAACTGCATTTGAAGCGATCCAACATCCATTCCAAATGTCTCAATGTTGATCCCATTTGTATTTGTGTTGAGAGGATTCACTATGAACGCGAGAGTACTTTTGGTTGTTTTGATGTTAATAGCTATGTTGGTTTGTGTTAATAGAAGCTGTTAAAAGATTAGGTACTTAAAAATATTTTTCTTATTTTTTTAAAGGTTTTGATAGCGAATTATTAATTTTAACACGCCCACTGCCACTACCCTCGCCCGATATCAGGACCATCCATCTAATGAGATGACCCCTTCTTTGCTATCTTTTAACTGTAGTAGAGAAGGTGCCATCTAATAACATAGATGGTTTGGTTCTCGAAAAGAACGCAATCTGCGAGTTATCTCGTGGTTGGCAGTGAACGTGTTAAGTATGGAATTGGTGAGCTGCAACTTTACATCAAAAGAGCCGCAGGTTGACGACCCCTGGTATAGTGGATAAAGCGCAGGCGCAAGTTTTCAAGGAACCTGAGTTCGGTTCTGGGATTATATTTTTTACTTTTTTTTATTGGTTTTCTTTTTTTCTAAATTATTTCAAATTAATTTAACATTTTATGAGCAGTTTTAACGATATGTTTTCATTTAAAGCAGAACTGAACATCTGTTCTCCTAATTCTTAGATTATATAATCTAATAATTGTAATTTTTAAGTATTTTGGAATAAAATTTCTTGCAATGAGCTTAATTCTCTATTTTATTTAATTTTTCTTATTTTATGTCATTACCTATTTTTTTATAAAATTTTGAAGAATTGCTGAGGATTTTTAAATACTTATATTGATGTTGACTTTAAAAACCACGAAAAAAGAAAAAAAAAACCTTTAAATGAAGTTAAACTTTTAATCGCATTTTATTCCATCAACTAATTATTATTTTGTTACTACATGCATTTTTAATCTGTTTTTGGAGAAAATATTAAGATTAATCATTTTATGAAAATTTACTTACATTATCTCTTACAAAAATATCTATTTTTTTCTACCTATTTATTTCGGAACTATGATAAAATCTTTTGAAATAGAATTTATATTTTAATTAATTAAATTTCACTTTTTTTTCTAATGTCGTAATGTGTTTTAAGGAAAATGTTTAGATTTAATTCATTTTTTCTCTCTTCTTTGAAAAGTGTAAGACTGATTGGCGTAAAACTTTTTATTTTTGTTTTGTATTAAATCAGTTTCATAAGGCAATATTTTTTTTTCTTTTATTAACTTTGATTCGTTTTCCTAACCTGATTAAAATTCCCTCTCATGATGAATAACTTTTTTTTTTTAATCTTTACAAAGTTTGAGCATCAATTAATTGAAAGTTAAATGTATTCCTTCTAAATTCTTAAACATATATCAATGTTCTATCAGATATAGAAATTAGCCTTTAGTAATATCAAATATCCAAGTATATTTTATGTTCAATTCATATTTAATCCATAGACTTCCATTGAAAGGAAACACAGCAGGAAAAAATAATTTATTTTTAATTTTTAATGGTTACTGTTTTTTCGAAAAATAGATCATTTTGATGTATAATTAAACTCAACAGCTTCACTTGTATACATTCTTATCCATACCCTTCTACTTACTTTAAATGTTTTAACAAACTTTCCCTCATTTCCGCTAAATGTAGCAGACATTTATTTATGTATACCCACATAATCATTTTTTAAATCTTTAATCCAGTTTATTTTTTAAACTACGAACTTTACGCGATATTTTAACAAACACAATGTAATACGTGAATCTTATTTCTTCTCAAGCTTTGATCCTATACACATAAATTAAATTTATGGATTTAATTTCATTCACATCTACATTTAATTTCATTTCATTTAATTTCATTTCATTTAATTTCATTCACAAAAGAATATTTACGTATGAGGATGATCATTTTAATTCTTTTCATATATTGTATTTATAAATCAATAAACTTTTCGATATGCACACATACCTTTTCTAACTTTCTATATCTTTTGGTTTCGAACATTATAAGCCTACATCACTGAATGTTAGAAATTCACGATTACAACTGTTCAGCCCTGAATACCTTGACAAACGGCCTAAAATTGGTTTTAAGAAGAGATAAAATGATTGTATGTTACAACTCTTGCCGATTATTGTTTATTTATTTTTGTGTATCATCGATTATCTTTATCAGAATGCAATAATCCTTTAAATATGTTGGGCTTCACGATTACTTTTATCACGAATTCCTTCATACAAATAAGATTTGAAATTCCGATTCCTTCCTAACGTTAGATGTCAAATGAAAGAAATGGTACCAGCTAAAACACATTCAAAAAATAGAATCAAGAGTTGCAAATCATCTCTGTATAGATGATTTCTTTCAAAAAAGAAAGTTTTAAGTCGAGAATGTTCCTCACACTCCTTTTGGAATGAAAATCACTGACAAAATTATGGTTTTGTCGATTTCTTTTGCAAAAATTTTACTCAATTCACTCAAAAGATTATTTCGACTAAGTTTTACCCGTAACAGGAGAAGGGGATCAAAATGACTTCTCATTGTTCTTTAGCTTTGATTATCTAGTGGTATTTTGTCCTTGAATACCTTCAATTTTTTTCTTTCAGCAATACGTTGGCAAAGTCCAAGTATGATCACATACGTATAACTGATTTTTTCTTTTTCAAAGCTTTGTTGTTATTTATGGAGTCATTGATTTCATGCCTCTGAAAATTCTTTTAATTTGAATAATGTTAAAAGAATAAATAAATGTTCTTAAAATTAGTTATTAACATATAATTCCATTCTATCTAAATGAAGTAAATACTCATTAAAAGATCGTTTTTTTTTACAACATATTTTCAATATTACTTATTATAACACTTAACACCTTAAAATTTAATATTTTTGGCAATTACATCATTTCCAGACTGCATTGTGTTTCCAAGATACATTAAAATGCTGTTTACAAATGACAGAAAAGAAAAATAACATAGGAGTCACTCTGGTTCCATGCCTGACCACGTGAGGAAATTAATGTCTTCAGTTACGGGTTTAATTTCGATATAGCTTCAATACAGAAATCCAAACGAAAAAATTGAGTCATGAGCTACGAAACAAAACATAATCTTTACCAGAAATTTTGTTGTTCCATCCATTGAATTAAACTGTCAACAACAGACTTTATTCCAAAATATGCGCAGACGTTAAACTTTATAAATGATTCACTTTCAATTAATCTTAACGAATTTATTTTCAGAAAATGCATTCTACATGCGTGCTGTCTAAGATCCATTGCCAAGTAAATAAAAATTGTGCTCACTGATATTTAACGAGCAGTTTTCTATTTTATCAAAGAAATATTCTGTCTGCTAATTTTCACTGGAAAAAAATAATGTTCCTCGCATAGAGGGAGCTTGAATCAGGCCCGAAAACTGAATCTAGGCCATTTAAATAAAGGAAAATTGCCTTACAAAATCTGATTTCATATCTAAAAAAACTTTTTGTGAAAATTAATTTATCTATACTTATAATAAAGCTCAATGTGTGTGTGTGTTGGCGCTCTACAGCCCAGACCGTCGGACCTAGAGCTACCAAATTTGGTACATGTATACCTTGGAGGTCCGGAATGTGTACCTCGGAGCCCTTTCTTCGAATTTTTAATTAGAATTTGAATTAATTAAAATTTAAGCGAAATTTCGATGTTTTTCCGCTATAACTTCCGAAAATATTATCGCACAAACATGATTTTTACATCAATTTAAAGATAAAAAAAATTAGCTTTCTAACGGTATCAGTGTTTTAATGTATAACTTACGCCTCTATTTTTAACGAATTTTTAAAGAAATGTTTTGACCATGTTTTTATCACGTGACTGGATAAAATAAAAGAGTGCCGGAAGTTCAAATAGAAAAAAATTATCATCGCAAAATAAATCTAAAGAAATGCAACTTTCAACACGTGACTGGATAAAACAAAAGAAATATAAAATGTGATATTTTCTAAAAAAATAAATACAAAGCAAAGGATTCTATGATCGTTTGCAATATCTAAATAATTAATTCAATAAATCTTTATTAAGGTGAACCTGATCGAATTTAGACAGGATATGCATTGGAATCCCGACTTAATGGCATATTTCTATTATCGTTTGCAATATCTGTATCATTAATTCAATATTTTTTTTTTCATTATAAAATGTGATAGTTTCTAAAAAAAATAAATGCAAAGCTAAGGTTTCTATAAAATCTGCAAGAGCACGTCAAAGGGAAAAAATTAGTTTTTATCACCGTGTTGCCATAATTTTGACGGAAGTTCAAATTTAAAAGAAAAAAAAACTATCATTGAAAATTAAATCTGAAGAAATGTAACTTTTAGCACGTGACTGGATAAAATAAAATAAATATAAAATGTGATATTTTCTAAAAAATATCACATTTTATATCAAAGCAGAGATTTCTATAATCGCTTGCAATATTTAAATTATTAATTGAATAAATTAGCTTTATTTATACAGGATTGAATTTATACAGGATATGCATTCAAATTCCCTTCCAATGGCCAATTTGTAAAATATTAATAGGCATATATATTGTTTAATACTATTAATTTGATCTAAATGAAGTAAATAATTACATTTTATGTAGTTTGAGTCAAACAATGCATTTATGAATAATGAGTTTTAGATTTCTTCATACTTTGCTCTGTGAGCCATATTTTACAAAATATTTTTATTAATATTTTAAATAAAAGTTGCTACATTAATCAGTCTTCTAAATCAATCATTAAAACTGACTGATTTATAAAATTAAAGAATATTATTAGAAAAACGCGTTCTTTCAGAACTTTCAGTCCATCATCTTAAAGAAAATATTAATTTCAGGCCAATCAATGCCTGGAGTTACTTCAAGGCTAATGAATATGTAATTTAATTGAAAATTTTAGAACCCATTACTCATGGCGAACCAGCTGGTCGCCGAAGGTGGCTAGTGTAAAATAAGCTTCTCATAGAACGAATAAAATCTTAATATTTTCCTGAAAAAAGGTATGCGATTGAAAGGATAACATCAAAAAAATATTCTCTTTAAACCTTTATATTTTTTTCAAACTAAAATTGTTAGAAAATTTCTGTATTAAGATTCTAAATTTCAAATTATTTTATCTCTCGTACTTTATTCTAAAAGGATGCAAAGCATTTTGAAACTGCTATTTTGCGTATTTAGTTAAAGTAATTCACTTCACTTGACATAAAGCATATAGTTATTTATCGGTATCGAAGCAGGATTCCTGGCTTAAGGGTAGCGCGTCTTCTCTGTGATCCAGGCGTCCCAGGTTAGAGTTCTGGTTCGAGCATGATTGTTCTGTATAAATGATCTGTGTTCTATCTGTGAGGTGTGTGAATGTGCCCAACTGTGAAAAGGGGTTTTGAAAGCAAATGCGTGTGCGTGTCGTCTTCATTTGAGTCAGAAGTCATACTTCTGCCTTCGAGTGCTCAGGGGTCTTTACCTCAGAAACTACTGCATCCCTTACCGTGGAAACACGGACAAAACATCCTCATTATCGGTGTCGTATCTGACATTTATTTAATTCGATATGCAAATATAAGAAGACATTATATAAATACGTATCAATATGTTAGTTGTGTGGAGGGGATTTCAGTTCTTGTAATCACTGTCTCTATATTTTCCGTCATATCTATAAATAGTTCATCGTGTGTTACTTTTTATTTCCTCTTAATAAATTCTGTTTAATTCAAACTTTTCCTTTTGTTGGATTCAATCTTCTCAGAGACTTTTTTGCCACCCATTCCACTGCAGTTACAGGCCGCGGTGGCCTGGTGGTAAGGTCTCGGCTTTGGAACCAAAAGGTGTCAGGTTCGAGACCCGATTCCACCGAAGAGGCGTCATGTAAGTGGGTCTGGTGCACGTTAAATTCGTCGGGGCCAAACGTCCTCACGCTGGTGTGGTGTGGAGAGGAGGGTGCCAGCTCAGCTGTCGTCCTCGTCATCTGACCATGGCTCAAAATGACGAGGTCCATCCCAAAATATCCCTCAGCTTTTGTCCTCATAATCTGACCATGACTCAAAATGACGAGGTTCATCCCAAAATATCCCTAGTGTTGCTTCAAAACGGGACGTTAATATATAGCTAAATTAAACCACTGCAGTTACTCTAATGTCACACGGCTGAATCACTAACCGTTATTGTTGTTTTTAATGGCACTTAACATTGACAAGCCCGCTGATCACTGTCAGCGATTTTAAGCCTAACTGAGCGTCCCTTGTTTTTTAGTAGCACCAAGAGTACGATTTAGCTACATCATGATTCACATTCGCTTGCACAACCCCTTTTTACAGGGGACACGTTTACACTAATCACAGATATAACACAGAATAGCAAGCATCCCCAAACCGCGACTCGAACCCGGGACGTCCAGAACACTAGGAAGACACGTTACCCCTTTATCAGGACGCCAGCTCACTAGCCGTTAAATAATATATGTCTTTAAGAAAAATGTATGTGGTAACAAAAATAAGATAAAATATAAGTAGTTGTTAAAATGAAATGGGATCGAACGACTAACTTTATTTCGAGAATTTTCGTCAGTGTGAGGTCAAAAGCAATAATAAAATTTATCTCAATCCAAAGACTAAAATGGGCAGGACACTTGATTAGAATGAAAGATGACCGAACCACCAAAAAGATCTTCGACGCTAAACCATCGGGAACCCGTAAAAGGGGTAGACCGAGGATCCGGTGGATCGAGTGTCTAGAAACAGATCTAAAAGTTCTCAGAGTTAATAACTGGCGAAGTCTAGCCAAGAAGCGGGCAGCCTGGAATTCGATTCTGTGGAAGGCCATGGCCCACCCTGGGCTGAAGCGCCACTGAAGAAGAAGAAGAGGTCAAAATCAATCTAAATATCAAAAAACACTGACAACTTCTCAAAATTCTTTTTTAAAAAGTTAATGACATAAAAAAAGGAAAAGAAATCGAAAATAAAAGGTTAACTTCACTGCAAGAAATTTTATACTGGAGTAATCCCAAATTAAAAAATAATTTAAAATCACTCAGAAATTTTCAAAGCCCGAAAAGAAAAAAATAAATCTGTGCTCCACGTCTTTGAAAGCATGGAATGTGGAATGTATGATGAATTGCAAAGGAAAAACGGGGACATCTGAGGTCAATCTATGTTAGAACTCTCTTTTTCTTTCTGTTAACGAAATCTTTTTAAATTGCTGAATCAGTTACCGAAATTGAAGCATGGATGGAAAATTAAGCAGTGAAACGTCTTTAACACGTTCACTGCCACTACCCTCGCCTGATATCAGGACCATCTATCTAATGAGATGACCCCTTCTTTGCTATCTTTTAACTGTAGTGGAGAAGGTGTCATCTAATAGCGTAGATGGTTTGGTTCTAGACAAGAACGCTATCTACGAGTTATCTAGATTGGTTGGTTGGCTATTGGATTTTTTTGGCACAAAGGCCACTATTAGCCATACTGCTCCAAGCATATGGTTTTACATCTGGCAAGATTAAAAGGAATCATCAATAAAAGGTTAAAAAAAAATTTGGAATAATTAAGTCCTAGTATATTTACGAAACAACGAGGATAATAAACTTAAAGTTTAGTTATATTAACGTCCCGTTTTAAAGCAACACGAGGGTTATTTTGGGACGGACCTCGTCATTTTGAACCACGGTCAGATGACGAGGACGACTCCTGAAGTGGCACCCCACTCTCCACACCACGCCACACCAACGGGAGGACGTTTGGCCTAACAGATTTAACGTGCAAGAGACCCCCTCACACGACGACTCTTGGGTGGAATCGAGTCTCGAACCTGCAACCCTCCGGTTCCGAAGCCGAGACCTTACCATCAGGCCACCGCGGCTCTAATAAACTTTAAAAAGTAGGATATGGGCAATGACTCAAACAAAACTCAGATGTTGCAATTTTAAAAAAGTAGACAATGAACAAGTAAAAGGTATTAAATGTGTGTATAAAAACCAATAGCCTTTAGAAAGTTAAATATATTTGGGTGGAATTTCTCACCCACCATATCCTGCAAGCTTAGAGAAAGTGAATTAAAAAAATACTGACGCTGTGAATTAAAAATCGGACATTTAGTCAAAACATGTTTCGCACTCAAATCAATATTGCATGCAGCAAGACAGGTGCTCTCTCACCGAAAAGGAGATGACGATGCTTGAATCGAGTATGCCCTATACCTTATCTTGGAGTTGGCAATCAACGTGTTAAACTTTTCTTATTAGACTCAAACAGTCTTCGAAGGGATCGATCATGATTATTGGTGGAAGATCAAATGAGTTATCGATTAACGAACGTCTGTACATCTATGAAGAACGTCTGTATATAAGAAACTCTCCTTGAGAGAAATAGCTGATAAATTGTTCCCTGTATCTGTATCAAGGAAATATTTCTGTAGCAAACAAATTTTTGTTATTATGGGTGTTCATAGTATTTTAGTATTTTCTTTTGAAAATTAAAACCAAGTACAATATTATTTAGCTAGTTTAGTTTAAATTTTTGTGTGCCGGCGTCCTGGCTTAGGAGTAGCTTATCTTCCCCGCGATCTGAGAGTCCCTGTTCATTCATGGTTGTTATTATGTGTTCTACCTGTGAGTAGTGTGAATGTGTCCCCTGTAAAAAGAGGTTGTGTAAGCGAATGTGAAGTAGCTAAGTCGCTCTCTTGGCCCTAGTTGGCTCTTCTGAAAAAACAAGGGACGCTAGTTTAAGCTTAAATCGCAGGCAGCTTTCGATCAGCGGGCTTGTGAAGTGCCATGGGTAACAAAAAAATTTTGTGATTCTTCGACATGGCATTGCATTTATTGTAATGAATAGAAATTAATTTTAATTTCTAAAAATAGATCAGTTTGTTCAATGGATTCTGCATTAGTTCAATTAAAAATCCCCCCCCCCTTTTAACTTGTGAAAAATCAGCGCATAAAAGCATTATCACACAGTGAAATATCATTAGAATTTTGTCAGCAAATGACAATGAAAGTGACGCCATTTGAGTAGCGTCATTATCGAAGTTTCACGTGATTGGTTGAATTTCATTTGCGAACAATATTTCGGTCACTATCGTCAGTATTTTCCAGCTGGTTAATAAAAGCTGAAGACGATGAAAAATTTGCTTGAGGGTAGAAACGGAAAACTTCTGACGAAATTTCGCCGTCACTTTTATGAGCAGAAGGCAGGGTCATCCTTGCGACCGAATTACCGAAACCCATTCGCATTCTCCACCAACTGGTACTCGTGTTGGCTTGTGTTGTATGTTTGTAATTAAATTGACACCAGAGTCGGATCCTAAACGTCTGCAACACACCGAAATTCACTAGAACATATTTGACATGCTCCTGGTCCACGTATTAACCTAGAGACATGACGAATCGAGTTGATTTCAATTCACCATCAAAATTTATCTGAATTGGCATCTTTGGCAAACAAGTCGGCAAATTTTGAAGCAATAACGTAATACAATAGTCATTTCCGTACATTGACAACATTTAGACATGATTGTATAATAAATAAATTTTAGAGACAATTTTTTTAAAAATAATTTTTAAAAAAAAGAAAAGCAGAGAAAAGATTAAACCAGTGACTTTAGTTGTCAATTCTTTGGTTAGCAGTCCTATAGCTGAGTTCACTTTATTAAAAACTCCACCATTCAGATATAGGTAATTCCTCTTCTGTTGAGTAATAAATACCATTCGCATATTTATTACTCATTCACGTATTCGCATTCAAATTCACATATTTATTCGCATTCAAATGAAGAAAATTTGCAACTTTTTTTTTGTAATATATATATTGATGAAAACTACTGCTTAAAGTGTATTTTTAATTACTTTTTTTTTCAATATTGGAAATAAATCCTAACAATAATGCTTCATTTTGTTGTTGTTAAAAAAAGTTCATATTTTAAATTACAGGTTGATACCATATTAATTACATTTTTTAAAATATTCGCTCATACGTTTGATTTATTTATAGAAAAAATTTGTTTTAAATCTTTGAAGTCAGTGAAATTACGTTTGATGTGAAAAATCAGTGTGCGAGCCCTTTGTTGAAATAATATTGTTACGAACCTGTGGTTTTGCTTTCCCGCGCTAATACTATCAATGTAAGGAAGACAGATTGACAGTAATGTGTATTGAATAGTAAATAGGTGTGACGTCAGAGGTCCCAAGGCTTGGCGGCAAACTTGGCGACCATTTGGCGACTTTGGCGACAAAATGGAAAGTACCCGAAACATCGAGAATTTCCCCGATCCGTCCACTAGAAGCCGAGATCCAGCTAGAACGCTCCTGATTGGTCCAGAAGATGTTAGCCCCGCCCACCACTGGTATATATAAGGAAGAGGGCTCCAGTGTAAAATCAATCGTTTACGTTGTGATAATCAAATCTAAGTCATATTTAGTGAAACTGTTGAGTATTCACTTGTGTGCTCCATTGTTTAGTTTGATATTTCAAAAACTTCATCTTAAATTTTGAATATATTAATAAATTGCTTTCAAAATTTGAACCACCATCATGAACGGTTGCGATTCAGAGGATGAGAGCGCTAAGCGCCTGAAAACTGACGAAACGTCAATGGACGCAGAATACAGTCAACCATGTTATTGCGATAAGAGGCTCATGCTTGAGCAGCAATTACAGTTCTTCAGCATGCAGGAGGAGGGGCTAGCCAGAGCGCTCACCTACTACCTCGACAATGCCTTCGACCAAGCAAGCCCTGAGTTTACCACCACTTTTGACCAGCAAAAGGAGCTCCTAGACAAGATCGGCGCCATCACTGGTGAGTTGAAACTTATTCCCTTATGGTGCGACTATGATAGAGCTAATAAATGCAAGCCTGATAATTTTGTAATGTCACCCAGAAGAAAATCAGCTAAACCTTAACAGGAAACTCCCTTATCACCTAAAAATAAAATACAGACAGCGAACAAATTTTCCCCCCTCACTAACCTAACTACAAACAGCGAGGATAACTCAGCCCCCATTACAACAAAAAAATGCCCCCCATAATGCTAAAGTATTCTAAAGAATATACAAATATTTTGGCTCAAATTAGAAAGGTCTGCGGAGCCACGGAAAACAAACTTGCGAGCGGCTATGTCAAAATTTACCCTGATAGTGCTGAACAACATAGATCCATAATAAATTTCAGCAAAACCCAGGGATTTGATTTTTATATCATAAAACCGAGAGATGAAAGGCCTCTTAAAGTTGTGATCAAAGGCCTGCCTATTGACCTCCCAACAGAGGAAATTAAAAATTTGCTAATTGATGACTATAATTTTCCTGTTATTAAAGTGACTCAGCTTACCCAAATTAGATCAAGAAGGCCACTCCCCTTTTTTCTCATAGAGTTAAGAAAAAATAGCAATGCACAGGATATTTTCAACCTGGAATACCTTAACTATCTTAAAATTTCTGTTGAACCTTTTAGGGGGAGGAAAACAATTAATCAGTGTTACAAATGTAACCTATTTCACCACACAGCGGAATGCTGTGAAATGAAACCGAGGTGTCTAAAATGCAGCGAACAGCATCTCACCAATCAGTGCACCATTAAAGAAAAAATTCAAGACCCAACATGCATTAATTGCAAAAAGACTGGACACGTTGCATCCTACAGGGGATGTGAACTATTCCCTAAAATAAGCAACAATAACCCTAGAGAAAACTATTATAAACAACCCTTTAATAATACCTACACGGAAACCAATGAAACCAGAAACAAAACATATGCTGAACTCTTTAACGGTAACCTTCCCCAACAGAGGGAGCCACGCAGCACTGCTGCACCAAAAATAAACAAACCAGCTCAAGCTGTTCAAAATCTAAATGCCACAAATGGCTTTAATATCTTTAAAGACTTCGCTGAAGCTATCAAAGAGCTGAAAAAAATATTTATGGAATACCCCAACTTCATTAATTCCATGAAACAACTCAAATATGCCACAACCATGGAAGACAAAATGCAACTTATTATGATGGCTTTCGACAGCCCTGCAAACAACTTAGACGGCTAATTCGCGCATCATAAACTTTCTTTAATTTACTGGAACGCAAATGGGATCAAGAGCAAAGTTAACGAGCTCAGACTGTTTGTAAATAAGTATAACCCTGATATTATTTTAATGCAAGAAACTCATCTGAGACCACAAAAGAAAATCTTTCTCGCCAATTATACTGGTTATTACAGTTACAGACAAATTTTAAATATTAATCAGAACGCGGCAGGTGGCACTGCCATCTTTGTTAAAAGTCACATCCCTCATTACGAATTAATTCCTCCCAACCTTCAGTATGTTGAAGCAAATATCGTTGTACTTAATTTCAAAAACCAAGACCCTATCACACTCACATCAATCTATATTCCTCCCAGCTCAGACCCCACATTATTTACCTTCGATATAGAAACACTGATTCAAATCAGTCCAAACCAGGTCATTGCGGGAGATTTCAATGCTCATCATACAAATTGGGGCTGTATAGCTAATAATACAAGAGGCAATTCTCTATATAACTTCTGCAACAGAGCAGGCATTGACATTTTAGCACCGACTTCTCCCACCAGATTCGGCTATTATTCATCAAGCACCATTGATCTGGTTCTTGTTAAGCACTTCCTGTATCCCCACGAAATTATTTCAATCCCAGAGCTTAGCTCTGACCACAACCCGGTTATGGTTAACTTCTTTTTAAAATACACACTGCCTGATAATAATTGTAAAAGTAAAACTAATTGGGATCTCTTTAAACGTAACCTATCCTCCATTAAAAACCTTGAATTCATCAGGATTGATAATGAAAAACACATTGATGAAGCTGTTCAAAAACTTGAAGATATAATCATTCAAAATAAGATCGCCGCATCTAAACCGATTGAGACCAATAAACCATACTTCGATCCTCAAATAAAAAAACTTAATAGAGAAAGGAACCTAGCCAGGAAAAAATTCCAATCAACCAGAGACCCTGAATTTAAACGAATAACAAATAGATTAAATAGACAAATTGCTAAACTTAATAATAAAATTGAACAAAACAATTTTATTGACAAAATTACTAATGCTAATACTGAAGATAATACACTATGGGATCTTGTCCGCCCCTTTAAAAAGAAATTCAAAAATATCCCTCCCCTAACTGGCTCCTTCACACTTGCTCTTACTGACAAGGACAAAGCTGAATGTCTCGCTGAAAGTCTCGAGAAACAGTTTCAAAATAATGAAACCATGGACATGGAAAATGAAGCACTGGTTGTCGAATCAGTTTCTCAATTCAAATTTGATAAGAATACTTTCAAGTAAATTAAAGACCCCCCTTTGCCGAGTGAAATCTTAATGGCTATCAAAAAATTAAAAAACAAAAAATCTCCCGGCCATGATGGTATCAATAATAAAATGCTCAAGCATTTACCAAATAATATTATTTTTGAAATTGCTGTTCTGATATATAAAATCCTTATCATTGGATACTTCCCTCAAAGGTGGAAAACAGCAACTGTAGTTCCAATTCATAAACCCGGTAAAGACCCAACCGACCCGACAAACTATAGACCAATCTCCCTTCTCCCCTCAATTAGTAAACTTACTGAACAAATTATACTTAAAAGACTAAACATTTTTCTTGAGAACAATAACATCCTTATCCCTGAACAATTCGGGTTTAGAAAAAATTTATCAACTACTCACCAATTATACCGTGTAACTGAGTACATCGAAGATGCATTCCATAACAAGCAAAAAGCTGCGGCTATTTTCTTAGATGTTCAAAAAGCCTTTGATAGGGTCTGGCAAACTGGCTTAATCTACAAATTAATTAAGTATAACATCCCAAATTTTCTCATTCAAATTATTTTTTCCTATTTAACTAATAGAAAACTCAAAGTCAGGGTCAAGAATGAACTCTCCTCGGAGAAAAATATTCTTGCAGGAGTCCCCCAAGGGTCTAAAATTGGGCCAATACTTTTCTCCCTGTTTATAAACGATATCCCGAAGCAGTTTAATACGATGCTATGTATTTTCGCTGATGACACTGCTATCCTTGCAAAAAACAAAAATCCTAATTATATCCAAATTGCTCTTAATAGGCATCTTGCTAAACTGGAAGTTTGGTTCTCTAAATGGAAAATTGCAATCAATGTTAGCAAAACTGAAGCAATCATCTTCCACAAGGCACCAGGAAATTATTCTTTTCCCCAACTTAAAATCAATAACAAGTATATCCCGTGGTCTCAGAGTTGTAAATACCTTGGTGTTATCTTAGACAGGAAATTAACCTGGAAACCGCACTTCCTATACACAAAAAACAAGTTCCGAGATCTCGCGCGTAAATTTTATCCCCTTATATCGAGGAACTCCAAAATGACTAGGGAAAATAAATTACTTATTTACACAGCCTATTTGCGTCCAGTACTCACATATGCTTGTCCAGTCTGGGGCTACGCCGCCAAAAGTAATCTAAAGCTAATTTACCAACAGCAAAGCCAAATAATCAAAGGTATTTGTAAAGCTCCTAGCTATTTCTCCAATACAGAAATCTATAAAGCAATCGGCTACCCTCCTCTCAAAGATTTCATCGTCAAGCTCTCGACGAACTTCTTCAAAAATCTTGACAATATTGATAATGAGGCAATAAATCAAATACCTAAATACGATCCAAACCCAGCAATTAAAAGGCCCAAAAATGTCCTCCTCTAAAATTGTTTCCCTTTGTTTTATCTTACTTCTCTTTAATCTAATTCTCCTGCCGGCGGGCGGAACAACCCGGACAACCAATAGCATCACGCCCTTCATTCTTTCAACGCAGCTCAACCAATCACATTCATCGCTTCACCATCTTCCTTCGTGCAAACGAACCAAATTCATGCTCAGTAAATTCTCCTATTTCATGGAATAATAATAAACGTTATGCTCTATCAGTCACAGTCATTAAGGGGATAATCCTCCACCGAGGATAGGTGCCCCGATAAGCATGTCATCGAAGTCGAAGTGTAAAATCAATCAAGTGAGTGAATCAATCGAGACGGATAAAGTCGAACCGAAGCAGCGGAGAAAAGGGAAAGGAGGAAGAATCCAGTGGAATCAAGCCGAAGTGCGGCAGTGGAGATAAGCCGAAGCTGTACGGCCTGGTGTACAACAACGAAGACAAGTAGCGCTGCGGAGTTTATCGAGAAGACCTAAGAGAGAGAGGTCTTGAACTGTGGAGTCCTGAACGGAGGACTGCTAATCTCTGTGTGGCATATACTGACGAAGCCTGTGTCGTAGCCCGTTGTGCCGTCGTCGGGAACGGAGCTGTCCCGAACTAAGGAGTAGTCCCGTTGTACGAAGTAGTAAGTCGACAGCAGAGGCAAGAAGAGACAAAGGAATAGATCAGCCTGTTCTGGAGAGACCCAGGAGGTGTAAAGCGAATCCCTTAAAGATTCCCTCTCCGGCTGAATCCTGTCTAGCCGCTCTGTGGACATTGTCACTACAGAATTTCTGCCTGTGGACTACTATCTGCAGTGTGTTGTCCTGTGTGTACGTCTCGGCTGTGAATAGTTGTCTCCTGTACATATTTGTGTTGTGAATAATTGTCGTCCTTGTGCTGTCCTGTTCTCGTCCTGTAAATAAACGTCTGTGTTGTGTCTCTACTAAAGGACTGATCATTCTGTGTGAGTCATCGTCATCTAACACCATACACAACCACTATATACTATACGTTTAAAAGAACCCAACGGATTTTTAGGATATAGGAAATCCGTAACAATATCAAAAGAAAAAACGTTGCTCTACAAAATTAGCAAAATTACATGCTTTTTCTTAGGAATGTTGATTTTGATTCATATTGATGCAATACTCACATTCGTCAAAACGGTCTTTTTTACTCAAACTTATATATATATATAGTCATGAATTAGCCCACTCTCAGTGAACATAAACATATTAGTATTAAGTAATTTTGCTTATTTCCCCTTACCTTTCCAATGGCTCCTTTCTTCATTTACTTTTTTTTTTCTTTTAAACAAATGCAAAAGGAGAAAAAAAATGCGAACAAAGCTGTAAAGCAGAAGATTCATCTTCCGACTTAATGTTGCGATGTACTTGAAATAGATTTTGAACACCCTTAAACTACTTTCCCCTGTAGACTTGACACCATCCTCGGACTCTCCTTTGCAGTTTTCTAGGGTTCTTTAATGCTTGTCTAGTTTACTGGCAAATTGTTGCAAATTGCACCCAAGAAAACTACAAGAGGGAGGAAACAGGGCCTTGTCTGCAAGTGGACAATTCGTTGGAATAGGGTTTTAGACACAACGCAAGGCGATCGCATCTAAAGCGAACGCGGAAACTCACCCTTGAGTAAAAATTCTGAGTAGGATGGTGTTGTAGTGGTAGCTTTATAAGCCAGATAACAGTCACTAAACATTGGTGATCACTTTCGTATAGGGGATATGTTACGAGGTTGCAAATTGTTAGGTCGCGAGTTCGATCCTTGGTGGAATTCAATCTCCGCATTGGCGCGAGATCACAATACAACCCGTAAATTGGTGATGGACAATGAGCACGCTCTTCGCTCGCCATAATGCTTGGTGCTAAGGAAACACTCTTTTCGCACGCCATAACGCTTGGCCCTATAAAATCGTTCTTCTTTCCGAGACTCACTGGTTGGGGAGTATTGTGGTGACATCTTAATAAGCCAGTAACAGCCGCTAAACATCGGTGATCACTTTTGTATTGGGGATATGTTACGTGGCTGCAAATTGGAAGGTCGCGAGCTCGTTCTTTGGCGGAATACAATATCCACGTTGGCTCTACTCCACAATACAACCCACCAAACATCCTTAAGATTGAGCGATCACCTTTAGTCTTATGATCATGTTATCTGGGTTACGAGCCTTAAGATCGCGAGTTCGGTCCTAGTTATCGCCAGTAGTGACAGTGTAAAAACTGTTTATCTGGGTATCCGGATACTCGTGCTCTCAAGGTTCAAACGGATTAGACAGATCGAATTGATAAATTTGTATATATCATAATTCAAAAAAAGTAATTAAAAATTTCCCTTTTTTAAATAAATCACTTCTCTTCATCAGAACTAGTCATCAATGGCATTTGCAGCGGTTTTTAATAAGGGCACAGATCACAGAATAGTAGTTCGTCTTTCATGTTCATTATCGGTTGAGCCTTACTTGCATTTAGTGAGTCTGAGCTTCAATCCATCGTTGACTGTGATCGTGCGAAACTTCATTTGTTTCTTCCGTTCTTTGTGTGCAACAGATTTCTTTCAAAAGTCTAAATTAATTACGGTAAATATTAATCGGAGTTATATAACAGGGTTTTTTCAGATCTTTGATTTATCTCTCAGACATGATTTTTACCCCCCCCCCTTCTTTGTTATGACTATTCGTTGTGGCTATTTAAAACACTGGTTATCATATGCTGTGATAAATATAATTGGTACAATGTATTTTTTATATCTAGAATGCCTTCGATTATGCATTTTTGGAGACTCTTTTAACACTTTGCATCAAAATGTATTTGTTTTCTTGAAAAAATACCAAATGCGTTAAATATGTAATTTTATTAACATTGTTTTTTATAAAATATTTTTAATTTTTGGATCTTTGTATTTTACTTGATTTAATGTTCTGTCAAAAGTATTGCAATGGCCAATTAAAAATTCAAACCTGCATTTGCCTTGGTGCCGCAGACTCATTCTATATGTTTTTTGTAATGGAAACAAATATGACTTTAATTTGTTCACCAATTTCTGTTTATATAATGGTAATATTATATGTTAGCTCATAAAAGGAAACTGAGGGTATAGATATTCAATTAAAATCTCTCTTCTGTAACAAATTTTGAAAACAATTTAATTGCTTGCAAACACATCAGTACTTTAAATCTGCAATAGCTTTTGTTAGAGCATTATAAAAATAAAGGAATTTAATTTGTTTCACTCTGAATACTTTTTTTGCTTGTCATTCAGTCATGAATTTTGTTTATGTAGTCTATGGAAGATTTCTGTTGTAATATGTTCTTATAAAATATCCCATCCTCCCTGGTATTGACTTCTGTTAACATTATGTCCTTGTAAAATCATGCAGTTTGTTATCTATTCATGCATTAAAAATTTTAGAGAAATAGTTAAAAGATATCAAATTAAAAGGATCTGTCTCATTTTACATGACATTTTAGTTTGGAAAAATGCATAATGGCATTCTTTAGGGCAATATAAACAGCAACAAGAACTGGTGCAAAGTTGACTTATGAATCTTTAAATCAATTTTGTACAATAAAACATTGCATTCTATTTGGAACAACTTTGATATACACCCCCAAATTGGAAATTTGGCGACTTTTTTTCTCGCCAAGCAAAATATTTGCTTTTGGTGCCTTTTTTTTCTTGCCAAGATGGATTCTTGCGAAACACAAATAATTAATCCTACCTAAAAAGCAACCCTAAAAAGTACATAGGGAGTGCCAGATTTGGCGCATAATTTTTGGGGGTGTATATCAAAGTTGTTCCTTCTATTTAAAATATTGATTAAATTTATATAGTGTGGGCATGATCAAAATTATATATGATTGAATTATTTTTATAAAGTTAATATTTCAGTTAATAGTAAATAATGTAATGAAAATAGTTTCCATTTAAATTTACAAATAACAATTTCTTATGCAAATTACAACAATAAAGTTGGGATATGATATTTATTTTATGCTCTTGGATATGCATTGACAATATTTCCACATCTAATTTTTGGCTACTTCAGATCTCTTAAATAAAATGTTAAAAGAGATAAGTCATTTTTTACTAATCTTAGGTAGCAAGTACTTTATTATTTTCAATTGTTAGAAGGATTTTTCTGTGGATTCACTGGTAATTTGTAAGGCTAACATAATTTTAGGAACTGTAATAACATTCATATACTTTTCAAATAAATTATTTTGTAGCATTATGAAGTAAAGCTCTATAAGAAATTTTAATTTCATTAAATGAATCAATATTTTCTAACAAGTTTATATTTAAATCACTGTAATATTTGAAGAAATCATTTTAGTCATTTTTTATTATCTGAATTATATACAGACATGATCATAATAAATTTTTAACCTTTTGTGAAAGAAACTACTATTTTTGTGCATGGTGAAAACTTTGTTGCTGGTAGTTATTGGCAAGTTTGAATTGATGCAAATGAAATGGACATTAATCACCTGATAATATGCAAAATTTATGTGTATTGAGTTTATAACAAAAAGAGAACATTTTCATTTTGTAAAATCAGTGGGCAATGGTGGATGTTTTGCATTTGTATCATTATCAGTACCTTTGGGAACAGCTCTTGCTCTATTCTAAACCTACAATAATTTTATTGAAAATTTATTATATAATGAAAGCTTTTTGAGTGAACTTTGGTTTTGTAGTTCTTTCATAGATTCCAGTGCTAATTTGTCATTATATGAGTATCCCATTTGTGCTGATATTGCTTCTCTAATGTCCATGTCCTGATGAAATTATTTACTTTGTTCTTCATTGGTGCTGCTAAAAATTTTTAAGGAAATTTCCATCTCTACTAGAGTAATTAATCTATTTATAAATATATTTATAAGGTCTTTGCAGATACTGCTTTCTGTTTGTTTGTAGATCTGGATCTGTTTTGTAAAGCCCATATTGACCTTTCAGTTGCCTGAAATCTTATGGATAGTCTGGACTTAAGTACATTCTTTTTGCTTCGTTTTATTCAGGGGATCTGCAAAATCAGAATTGTCTAAAGAGAGTAATGTGGCAACACATTAAATTTTTTCCTCTTCTTCTCCCAGATTCTTTTTGTTGTCTCTATGTATGTAAAACGAAATATCTTGATAAAGGATATAGAGTTTTCATGAAATTATTTCTTTATCTCTACTTTTAAATGTAGTTGAGATTAAATTATTCTATTTTGTTCAGCAAATTCAAGAATGGCATTTATTTTTTTAGCAACCATGTTTTTTCAAATGTTTATATTTAATTTTCAGATAGGATTGCTCCACTCTGATATTTCATAAATACAAGAAATGAAGATATTTCCTGCAACCTTTTTGCTGGCTAAAGAAATAATTAGTCATTTTTAAGTCTATACAAATTGCTCATCAATGTCCATGAATTTAATTTTCTCCATGGCGAAACCTGTGATATTTTATTATTTATTCAGCACAAACTTTTCCATGTGAGAGCAGACAATATATTATTTATTCTTTTTAAGCATTTATTATAGCTTTTATATATTTTTTATGTTTTTAAATGTTTTATATTTCATAATGTATTCCAAATATCAACAAGTATTTGTTGTTGGCCATTGTTATGTATTTATTTTTACCATGGAACAAATATTTTTTTTGTAATATTTACAAATTTTCAGAAATGTCTTCTGATGAAGGTTGTGTGAATACTCATGTTTATCAAAAATGGTTGGAACTCACTGCAGATGTAGAAAATAGCATTAAAGAAAAATGGTGGAATACTTTGAAATCCCATTATTCAGAGGACAGTCGAAAATATCACACTTTTTTTCATCTAAAACACATGTTTAATCACCTTGAATCGCTTAGTAATGAGATTCAGAACAAGAATGCAGTGTCTTATGCAATTTTCTTCCATGAGTAAGTACTAAAAATATTATTCATGATTTTATGTTAATTGACTGAATGAGTAAATTAGTTATTTTATCTATTTAAAATTTTTAGAATTGATTTGGGTGATATCCAGCTTTACGTATGATTGAAAGTTATAGAAAAAATAGGATATGGAAAATAATACCCTAACTCTTTTCCCTTCTGAGAAACTTTTTTAATTTAATACCCCCTCCCCCTACATTTAACTCTACTTCTTCTTGCATATAGCCGACCACCCCACCACCACTGAACATAGCAGTATCAACAGAATTTGTTGTGGTTGACTGCTGAATAAGTATTGCTCAACCTTACATTAACCGAACAGTCAAACTAACATTTCTTTTGGGATAGTAAATAGCTGTCTTTCTCCCCATCTGCACTCTCTCAAACAATTAGAATGAAACTGTCAATTTTTAACATCATGTCCTTCAGGTTTTTGAGATTACCTGGTATTATCAGTACTGTACTTAAATCATTATTGAATATTTAACTCTGTCTATTTTTTGAAATATGGAAATAAACTCACTTTGGTACATATTCGAGGAGGTATTGATTTGACCAAAATTTAAAAAAATAGAAGACAACATATTTATACATAATTATTTAGTAATATGATGAATCTGGATTAACAATGAAATTCGGTTAAGTTGTAATTATAAATACCCAGCAAAATTATACTAGGTATTTGATCAATAAACATGTAAATTTTGAATTAACACAAAAAACTAAAAGAAAGTTCATCTTTAAGTATGTAGTTCTAGGTCTGCATAAATCTTACAATGTCATCAGAGCCATTGTAGTCTGATGGTATGCCTCAGCTTTGGAATTGGAAGATTCCAAGTTTGTATCTTCTATTGAAATTGTATGTTAACATAATTAAACTATCATCTTTATGTAATGTGCTTCCTTAGTAATTATGCCAAGGTTCAATAAGATATCAACCAAGATTTTATATAATTCCACAAAACAAATTACTGTGTAAATGATTCTGGTGTGCATTAAATCTTTTAGAGCAAATATCTTTCGCCTGTTGTGGTATGGATGTTTGGAGAATGAAAGCAATTTGGATATCAACCTCATCATCCGAATGCATTCAAAATTAAAGACACGTCCTGAAATTACCCTAATGATGCTTAAAAATTATGTTAATATATTTAAACTTATTTTATTATCTTTCAGTATTGTGCTTTCTTACTATAGTGGTACCAAAATTCAATAAGACAGCATCCAAGATACACTATAACAAAATGGTAACGTCTTACCAAATTTTAATAAGACTCAAAGCCTCTATCTTGATATTATTCTAATATTGTTAGATATCCTGGGAACTGCTATAATAAGGAAGTACCCTGCAGAATAGAATCATTTCAAAATGTCCTAACAAAAAATAGATATGAGAGTATGCTACATAAGTAAATTATTGCTACTATAATCTCATCTGGGAGGTTTTAAGAGCTGTAGAGAGGAGTTCTATAACTGTTCAGAATGTAAATGAAAGTTTCTATAAGTTGTCTTATTTAAAGTTAATATACTATTAGTTATTAGACTGGTTTATTCTAAATTGATTATGTAATTTTAGTATTATATTACTGTATTCACTCTTGTTAGTGTGTCCTATTTTTGGCAGTAAGGTAATCACTAACTAGATTTCATTTGGGAGGGCAGCTATAATTTATTCCATTAATTTCATTCCATACAGTTAATTTCATTTTTTTCTTTTTATATAAAATAGCAGATATTATTAGTAATAAATATATTGGTTTAAATTGAAATAAGATATGATAATTCAAATAATTTAAATTTATGAAAGAATATTTCTACTAATTATTCAGGTAAAAATAATATTCACATCTCTTCTTCAAAACTGTGATAAATTATCAAACAAGATTATTTTTTTAACAAAATTTTATTACTTTTCAGTACTGTGCTTATATTAAATTACTCTGAAATAAATTTGTATTCTTAAAGGATTTTTTTCAGCAGTAGCATAGTAACACAAAAAAATTTACTTCTGACATGTTTTTTAATGCATAATTCTTATTAATAGTTCTTATTCTTATGGAGTATGATTATTCTCATCACTCCTGTAATTTTATGCTGTGCTGATATCTCTTTGCTATTACTGCTCTATACAAGACAGAATACCTAGCAATCTGATATAAATATGTGTATCAGCAGGAAGTAAAAATCTGAATGATTTGTCACAATCATGATCTTGCTTTAGGTTTACAGTTTCTATTTATGTTGATGGATGGCAACTGTTGATTGATCCTCCATTTTTATTAGCATTATAAGAAGATATTGAATTATTTTTAGAAAAAGTCACACCAACCAATTTATAACATTAAATGTAGGTATTAGAAAGCAAAATGTTCATTAAAAATATGTTAAGGCTAAATATTTAAAGCACTAAAACTGGTGCCACTACTCTTATCTCTTGTACTTCTTTTAACAGTGCAGTGTATGATGCCCGCTCTCAGGAAAATGAGGAACAAAGTATTAAGTTGTTTAATGACTTTGCTTCTGAATCAGGAATCTCAAAAGTAAGCATTGATTGCTGTTGCATGTTTTCATATACACTATTTCAATCTAACAGTTGCGATGCTTTTGTACATTAATTTAAAATCTTTTACAGAACTGAGATATTACTATACTTTTTTTTATTATTTATGTAATGTTAAGTTTTGTAGTTCCTAAGGTATTTTCATTTACGCTTAAAATTTATTTTATATTTTTTCTTTATTTTGTGACTTTTTTTAACTGTATTATGTTTCATTTCATACCATTTTTTTTAAAAATCAGTTATATTTTGATTATTTTTATGTTGATTTTATTTTACTGTTTGATTTCTTTTCATAAAATATAGGAAGTTAATATAAAAAGCAGTGGAAAGTGAATTTTTCTTATTAATACTGGTTCCTTCTTCTGTAAGTATTTTTAATGTACAAAATAAAATAATATATTAAATAATTCTTTTTTTTACATTGTTTTAAAAGATTTGCATGTTAAAAACACTTGTTTTCTTTTAATATTTTGTTTGTCATTGTTGTGATATAAAATATCATTTCATCTGTTATAATTCTCATTATAATTATTTATGTGAATAGTCTCATATACAATTATTTATAAATTTGATTATGTTGTCTTGTCTTGATTAAATATTTATGGTTTTGCTTTGTATTACAGTACTGAATTTTAAGACTGATATAACAAGCATTAAAAACTGATTTAATTATTATTACATTAAAAGTAAAATTAAAATCATAAAGTATATATATTTGCCAATTTATACAATCCATTTCCAATTTATTGTACATTTTAAATGCATATTGTTTTTGACAAAATTGCATAGTTTATAAAATATTAAGTTTTTTCTTTGAAATGAATTGCGGTATACCTACCTGCTTATTCTAAAACAAAACAATTAAAAATAATGAAGTTTTTTCACAAAAACAAAAAAAAGTCACTTGAGGGACAGGGTTCATAATCTTTTTGACATACCATGAAATTATTATGCACTACCTTCCCTTCCCTTACATCCATATACAATCAATGTATAATATAATGTTTATATTTTAAATACCAGCCAATTAGAAATAGGTATATTTTGCCGTACAAAAATAATTTAACAACGTAATAGTAAGTATCTTTAAGCTTAAAGAGTTGACAGTAATATTATTGAAATTAAAATCATGTTATTTCCAAATTTTTATTGAAAACATTTGACTTTACATTAACATAATACTATAATTCTTGCATAAAAAATTCACTTTTTGACATTTTATCTACAAAGTCTTCATTATTATCTTGTTTTCGATGTTTGACAAAAGAGCTCTTTTCATTTTTTGTGATTGTAATATCGAAAGCTCTCAGCAAAATTTCAGTCAGTAATTCCTGCTAACAGCAGAACAATTATTGACAAAGTTAAAGAAATTCTCAATATTGTTGAGATTCTGACAATTAAGTTTGTTCAAAGTAAAGTAAACTAAAATTTCCAATGAATGAATCACTTCATTTAAAAATGAAGCTCCCATAATTTATGTTTTTTTGTGCAGCTGGAAAAAAATCATTATGATCGCTACCACTCAAGGCTAATAAATGTACTGCTTTCTTGATTTATGGGAATGCAAACATTTAAGTGCCTACATTCAAGATTATTTTGAAATTTTATGTTACAAGACAATAGAGTATGACTTCTAGAATCTAATTATTAAAACTTGTTTTCAGAAACAAGATTTGGTTTCTAAAGTTGAAGAATTAATATTGGCACTAAAAGCGCATTGTACGGAAGAGCATAAGACGGAAGGAGTGTTTGGTAAAAATGATGTGCATTATTTTCTAGATTTTGATATCAGCATTTTGGGATCAGACCCTGTTGGTAAATTAGTTTCTAATATATTTTCTTCTCTATTTATATCTAATTAATATTTATTGATATCATTAATATTATTTTTCTCTCTCTCTCAACAGAATATAAGAAATATACTCAGCAGATTCGAGAAGAATACAGTTTTTTACCAAAGGAGAAATACATCTTTCTACGATCAAAGGTAGTATATTTTTATTTTATATTTCATGTGTTATATATTTTTATTTTCCATTTTCTATGTTGTATTTAATCATTCAAAAAATTGCATTTATTTTTTTTTTAGGTTCTTCAACTATTTTTGCAAATACCAAACATTTATGCAACTCAGGCATTTCGAGAAAAGTATGAAGAACAAGCAAGAAGTAATATATTAAGTGAAATAGAATGTTTGAAAATTGAAGACTGATACTAAATAACGATTCAGTTCCTTTCTCCCACACCCTTACTAAATGTTTAAACTGCTTTTAAAGTAAGGAATGAATATTGTAGTAAAATTATATTGATAGTTTAGAACAACATATATATATATACATAGTCAGGTTTAATTTTCGAATACCATTTTTATTTCTAAAAATCTATTGTTATGCAGCTGCGTTTGTATATGATAACAAATTGATATGTGTACGTTACTTTGATAATGAATTTGGTGGGGATATCTGTTGATAAGTCTTTTGTGCTTTTGTAAACAATATGTCAAATTTTAATAAAAATGCTCTTTGTTTATTTTTAGTGGAAAAAATTATGGTCTCTATTTGCTTTTATGTCAAATTCAGTTTAAAAAAGAAATAGTTTCTTACCCATTGAATAATAAATTAAATTTCTTCTTTCTTTCCTTAAGAATATTTTATAAGTAACTAGCTGATACCTGTCACAAAAGCAATAATTTAAAAAAATATTGATTGAAATTTGATATACCTATCTTGTTTAATTAGGATTGATAGGAAGAATGATATTTATTTTCTTGTCGATAAAGAATATACTCATTGAAAGATATATAAACGAGAAGTATAAATTATTTATATATATCTATATAAACTTTATTATTCAAGTGCTTTAGTGTAGACAATATTATTTTTACATCTTTAATAAAAACAAATTTCTTGGCTGTCTGACTCTTAAAAAAGTATAATATAGATGTTAAATGCTATGCTTACATCAGTATTAAAGTAACAAATTTGGTCTGTGCACATAAATACCTTTATTCATAATAAGCAATTGTAGAATTCAGTTTATTATTATCAAAACCTACAATTATTAGTTGAAATAAATACTTTGCATTGATATAAAATACATACACAATGCCTCAAATAATTCACAAGGAAACAACTAAAATTGTTTGTATTTGAAAAAAATTTCAAGCTTATATGTATAGCTATAGTTTAATGCAAAATTTCACAATTCACTGTGTATTATTATCAGAGTTGTAACCACATAAGTTCTGCCCAGGATATTATGAAAGCAGCGTTTTTACTTGTTTTTTTAAAACTGCAATTCTTATATTCCCCCCCCCACAAAATATTATGAAAGGAAAGATGGTGGAAATTAACTATTTTTGTTATAAAATATATATTCTCAAATCCTTACATATATATATAATATAATATTGATTAAAGAATTAATATGTCAGATATTTCCTTAACAAAATTCCATTCACATTTGTGAAACAATTCAAAAATTATTTTTTCATAATGTATTTATGATATTTTGTCTTTCAGTAAAAGCACCAGCCACCCATGCTTGATATACATTATGCAGTTATCTGTACTAGTACTAAAAGAGGAGATTTATAAGTCTGTTATCTGTCGATCTGTTGGCACATTGCATGATGCAAACCATTTGGAACTTAATTTTATCAGAATATGCTTTAGATCAGCCATACTCAACCTTTTTTTTATAGGGGCCACAAACACGTTTCAGTCACGGTAGCCTGGGCCGAAAGTAAAAAATAATTAAGTGTATAAATGAAAAAGTAATATCAACCTAATGAATTATTTAGTTTAATGTAAAAAAGAACTTTTAACAAAGATGCTTACTTACTTATATGTATATCTAATGAGACTTTTGGAATTGAGAGCATTTTTTTAAAACTTTATCAATATCTGGCTTGTCGTTGCATGCTACTCTTATATCATCCCAATGGGAATCTGTCAGTTTATTTCTATATACACTCTTTGTGTATTTCATCTTTGAAAAAGATGATTCGCACACATACGTTGACCCAAAAAATGTTAGCATTATTTGGGCACATCTTTGCACAGTTTTATATTTTGGGGGAACAATGCTCCAAAATTCCACATATTCCCTTTTTTCTTTGAAAATTACTTCCAGGTTGGTGTCATTTTTAAAATCAATAAATTTATCAAACAACTCCGAGTAATTACAATTTAAAACGGAAGCCAACTCAAAAATAGTTGGTGTCTTTAAATGCCATGGATTTTCTACAAGTAACAAACAATTTTTTATTTTTCTGAGATCTTGAAACCTTTTTTGAAATTCGTTTAATTGTGCAGTTATAAAATTTGAAATTATGGAGCAGTTTTCTTCTGAAATGTTAATACTGTCCTCTCTGGTTTTTATAATAGTTGGAAAATTGTGCAGCTGTTTGTTCTGTATTTCATTATAATAAATACTTAGCTTTTCCTCAAATGCAAACACTTTATTTGCCATATTGGACACTATGTTATTTTCGCCTTGTAGACTCTGATTGAGATTGTTTAGTTTTTCCGTAATATCACATAGAAAACCTAAAAGACACCACCATTCATCGTTTTGTAATTCTGGGTACCCTTTATTATTTTGCTCTAAAAATAGGATTATTTCATGACGTAATGAAAAAAACCTTTCCAAAACCTTTCCTCTATTAAGCCATCGCACCGAGGTATGCAAAAGAACGTCGCTGTGCTCACTTCCCAGTTCTTCAAGAAGGGTTTTAAATTTTCTGTGGTTCAGTTCTTTTGCTCGTATATAATTGACAATATTGATAACTGTTTTCATTATAGCTTCTATTTCTGGTTGTACAACACGGGCCGCCAAGTTTTCTTGATGGATAATACAATGGAATGTTATTAAATTGCTGCAATTATATTTTTTCTTAAATAATGAAATGAAGCCATTTTCGGATCCAGTCATTGAAGGACAACCATCTGTACACAAACACACGATTTTTTGCACATCAATTTCCTGATGATCTAAAAAATTACAAATAGTATCAAGGTAATCCGTGCCTCGGGTTTGACCTTTCATTGGCAGTAATTTTAAAAAGTTTTCATGAATTTCATTGTTTTCTGTACAATATCTAGCAAACACCGAGCACTGCGATGTTCCTGAAATATCGGTGCTGGCATCAAATGTTAAACTGAAAAACTTGCATCTTCTTAGGTTTTTTAATATATCATCGGAAATAAATTTAGAAATGTCTTCAATACGCCTGGTGCAGGTTGAATCCGAAAGCTGTATTTTTTTTTATATCAGATACTGTTTGTTTTTTGTTACTGTATTTATCAAAAAGTATATTAGCAGCACTTATAAAGCATTCCTTTACAATTTCCGCATCGGTAAATGGTTTCATATGCTTACCAAGAATGTAAGAAATTTCATATGATGCTTTTGTTACCGCCGAGTCTTGTGATAATGCCGTGAACATAACATTTTGTTGCTCATGCAATGATCTCTTAAAAAAACTCAATTTCTCATTTCTCAAAGACGATCCGGGAGGAAACGTTTCGTCGAAATCTTTATGTTTTGAAGTGAAATGACGAGAAGTATTGTATTTCTTCAATATGATACTTTCCCGACATATCAAACAAGTAGCTGCGTTGTTTTTATTTGGCAAAACAAAATAATCAGATTTCCACTCATCTTGAAACAATCTATTTTCACTTGATATTTTTCTTTTATACCTCGACGACACTCCTGACATTATTTTGAAAATAATAGGTATACTTAATTTACATAACAAAACTATTATTTGGCAGAGGACACGGGTACTTACACAAATTTAGTTTAATAATTTAGATTAAATTTATAACAAGTTTAGTTTCGATCGACAATCAAAGCGACACGCACTTAGGTCCATGGATCTTACGGTCTGGCCACGCGCAAACAGGAGCGGCGGGACAACTTGCCAATTAGTAAAACACACGTCTCATTACACATGACAAGCAATGTTTAGCTTCGCAAGTCGCCCCGCCGTCCGCGTTTGCGCGTGACAAGACCTTTAAAAGGATTCCCGACGCCGCGTATTCCGTATCGTTTGCGCAACCATAGATTAGGATAGTTTGCGTTTCCAATTTAAGCAAATTATTGATATCGCTCACATTCCCATACTTCCCGTTCAATTACCAACTCTTTGAAGGGCGCGAAATTTGAAGTTGTTTACAAATAAGTTGTAACTACCTAGTTTAATAATTGGGCCAACCAAAAAGCCTCCGCGGGCCGCATGCGGCCCGAGGGCCGCAGGTTGAGTATAGCGGCTTTAGATAGTGGGAGCTCATACTTCAAAACAATTTCTCTAAACTTGAATTGGTCTTAATTAATTAAAAATTAAGCAAAATTTTTCTTGACTTAATAAAAACTTTAAAAAATATAACTATACAAAAATTGTTTTATTTCAACTTAAAATCAGAAAGACATCTTTTCAATGATGTATAATAGTGATGCAATCGTTTTCTAATTTTAAGTTATAAAAAATATTTCTAGATGTTATTTACCAGCGTAAAAGGCTGGGATAGCCTCGTAGGCAAGGTGTTGGATTCCCATCCCTTGGGTTGTGAGTCAAATCTGCTACCTAAAGACTCCTTGTGTGTGTGGTGGTGGCTGGCGCACATATAAATCTGTCATGGTCAGAAAGTCCCACATATCGAGAGTAATACCACTTAGAGTACTGAATCAGAGGGGATTGTTCTCTGATTCAGGTCTAAATTACAATTTGTGGATGAGTGAATGAAATGTGTGAATGAAGTTTGCCTCGTAAAAAGAGTTGCTGTTGCAGCCAAGTCGTACTCTTGACCCTAGTGGACGCTACTGAATAAAAATGAGACGTTCACTCAGGTTAAATCCCTGATAGATAACACGTCCGTCATAAGTTGGAACAACAACACAAGCGTCGTCTTCAGTGATATATACAAATAAGACATTTTTCTTTGATTCATGGATTTAAACCAGTGATTCCCAAAGTGTTCTATATCGACCCCTAGGGGTCTATGACAACCTGCAAGGGGTCTACGTCATCGAAAAAAAATTTGGGGGTCCATGAAATGAAAATGGGGATCCAAGATAGTAAATCTCAACACATACACTGATAGTACCTATTTACTCAGAACTAAGTACAGACGAAGAACTTAAGGTTCAGTTTAAAAACGGATATCAGCAATTCTGGCTTTTTTGCAACATACCCGTTACTTATCCCGTATTATGGAATATAGCGAGGAAATTTTTAATCTCCTTTCCATCGTCAAACCTAGTGGAAAAGGGGTTTAGCGCTGTTACTAATCTCTTAACGAATAAAAGAAACAGACTGGACATCATTAGCCGAGGAGATTTAAGATTAACCCTTACAAAATTGCCGCCAAATGTTCATAATTTATTGTTAAAGCATCAGGCTCATCCTTCTCATTAAAAATATTGACTTTTTGCTTATGTTAGTTTATTTTATGTTTATTTCATGTTACATAGATTTTACATAACAGATACGAAATTTTATTTTGAGTAGTATAAATTTAAATTCAATTAATAAATGTATAAATTAACATGTGTTTTTACTTTAAGTTTTTAACAGTAAACTTCACTACAGTTAGAAATTTACAGGAAATCAATATCAGGTAAGTAGGGGGTCTATTCAATACGGAAAAACATGGCAAGGGGTCTACGACACAAAAAAGTTTGGGAAACTCTGATTTAAACTGATAGATGAATTAGCTATAATTTTAAATTTATAAATACGATTATTTATAAATATCTATGCAAATACTATAATTTATATTAGGTTACAATATCAAAAGTTGAGTTTAGTTTAATAATAAAAAAAAGCATATCATGCTGTTTTATTTTGCACTTTACCTATGTTTTATTTAAGGTATGTAAAGGTCAGTATCAAATACTGGAAAAGATAAATACTAAACATTATTTCAGGAATGACTTGCAAAGGATCGCATATCAACTCTTAAAAGAATTCTAATATCATGATACACTTTTTAATGAATTTTATAAACAGAAATAAATGTATTATCTTATTCTCAAAAATTTATATAAAAATATATTTGTTGCAAACTAAAATAGTGAAAATCTTTTTATTAAAACAAAAGATAAGCCCGAATTAAATTTTTACATTCATGTAATATTTAAAGTTAAAGAATGTATTGATTCATTGTAAGAATTCAGTTCCAGAGCATATTTTAAAAAAGGATTCAAAATGCCTTTTATCTAATTAGAGTCAGCAGTTAGTAATAAAAAGAACTTAAACTGATTATTTGGAATCCTTTTTATTCTAATTCGAAGTTAAAGATTTAACTTGGGTAAAATTTGAAGGAAACCCTTGAAATAAGTTTATATTTAAGAAAATGAGCTTCAAGAATTGAAAAAAAAAATATATTGAAAGAAATTTAAGAAAATGACTCTGTAATCATTGCTGCTGTCATTGAAATAAAAAAAGTGGAGAGAAGAATACTAAGTAAAATATTTGTTTTTATGCTAAATAATACATAAATTAAAAATTTAGGGTAAATTAACTTTAAAAAAATTCAGGAATAGTGAAATTAAACGTAGACAATGGTATTGATATTCTGCATTTTTTGAAGAAAAAAGAATTTTGGCATGAAATGACTTATGAAAATATTTTAAGATTTATGAAGCATAATTCTAAACTGAGGTTCGATAAGATTATGTAAAGAAGTGGTTTGATTTACATAGAATGGAAAATATTGTGCAGTAATTAAATTATTATTGGCTATATGAATTTCTCAAATTGAACCATTTTGTAAAATAGAGCTATAATTGCAGTGAATAAATAATTGGTTTTCAAGTACATAACTATATTACAGGTTAAATAATTGTCAGGACTTTTTTCATTGTTTTACTTTAAGATGAATTTACAATTAAGTATATCCATTCCAGCCACAAAAATTTCAAATTAATATTCTATTATTCTATTCTTTCATCATGTTAAATTCTTCCTGCATTTTAATTATTGATTAAATATATTTCTGTTCTGATTTAATTTTGCAATTCTAAATAATTCTTTGTTTATAGCAATTCTAAATAACTTATTATCTATTTGAAAGTACAAATAACTATTTTGCAGATAGTGGGAATTTTTTGGTGAATAAAAGTGCGATCTTAACCATTATTTGATATTAATCTAGTTTTATGTAATACTACTTCTATTATTCATTTATATCATGACAATATATCTGCCTTTGCTTAGTAATCGAAAATTCTTTTCACTGGGAATTGTATAAGCATAGTTAATGCATGGAACTTAAATGAATTTAGGAAATTTAAAAGTAATTAATATATGATTACAACAAAAAAAAATGTAAGAAATTTTTAGTTTTTGGAAATAAAAGCAAAAAAGAGTATTCACCACCGTTCTATACAATAAATTTATTTTTCAATTTGGCACTTGCTCTACTTGTCCCCTTCTTACTTTACTGATTGATATTTTTCTGTGCAATTTACCTCTTAGTAAGGAAGATAGTTTTACAGATATTCTGGCGGATTTTAGGTTAATGATTCCTTGCCCTTGGCGATAAAAATTAATTTCCCAAACTACTACAATTTTGGTGATATTTCGAGTAGAAACCAAGATACATGATATCCTTTTAGGAGTTTCTTTGCTCGATCTTAGAGACTTAAAAAAACAAATAAATATATTGTCTGATTAATTTTCTCAAAAAATTAAGTAAAAATACTATTAAAGTTTAGATTTATTTTATTCATACTGTTTTAAATATTCACTATATTTTAATATTCTTTTCTCATTTCAAGGTATCCGACTAAGTTAAAAGCACTGGTTATCGAACACATTGGCGATTTATTATTATTTCTTATAGTTCAGATTTTCTTCTTTCCAAGACAACCTTTTCTAGGAAAAGGACCTTTACAGCTAAAATTTGTCTTTCCAATATTCTCAAAACTTTAATTGTCATAAAAATTTTCCACCGTTAAATGATGTTTCAAAAACTAATAAAGGGATTTACATAAAAAGTTCTGCTAGTGTTTTAAATAATAAGGGCAATGAAATGAATCAAAAGTTTTGTTGTTGGTGAAATATTTTTTAATTTATATGTTTTCAGAAAACTTATGTTGCGAATTTATAAAATATATATATATTTATATCCATCACTTCTTTGCATCTCAGAATTTTTAGTTTTTTCATTCATCATTTTATTCTATAACTCGTGTACAAAGAAAAATAGGATTGCTGCATTACAATTTTGTTTAGCGTTAGCATTTTGGTTAAATTTCATTAATATTTACTACACATTTTCCCATTTCTCAAAATTATATTATATTTTCAAATATATATATTTGTAGTTATAATATTTATAATTGACAATACATCTAAAATCCAAAAATAATTTTTGAAAAATCCAATTTTTTCCTCTTAACTTAGTCGGATACAAGCAACTTAGTATTATAATCGCAGCTTCGGGATCAGAGAAATTTCAACTGGACACACGGTTAAAAAAAAATATTTTCTGCTTATATAAACTAAATTGCATATTACATCTGTCAAGAAATCTAAATTTTGAAATTTATTTTTAAAAATCCATTGTATAGTTGGTGTAATATAAATGCATTGACATAACGTAAGTGTAGCAGTATCAGCGTGTGTACCCAGGGCGCGATTACCAGGTGGCGCAAATTTGTTACATTTATGAAGCGGGGGGGGGGGGGTATTTCCTTTCTTTCCCAGAACTAGTATACAACTGCTTAAAACATAAATGAAGACTTTTTCTCTCATTTCAATATTTTGATTTATTCAGTTATTTTAAAATTTCCCAAATTCAAATCACTATTTAAGTTCTGTGCACCAACTTTATTTCTGACATCGATTATCAAATCCTAGGCACTTTTTTATCTAGACTGATAATAAAGCTCTATGTGTGTGTATTGGCACTCTACAGGTCAGATCGTTTCACCAAGAGCTATCAAATTTTGGGTTAATCTGTGCTTTAGGTCCCCCCCCTCGCCAAATGGGCGATAGACGCGCTAAGTGTGGTAACCCTATCTATTTCATCCTAAATGCACTCCTTGTGGCAACCCGAGGCTCATTAATAACTCTTTTCTTTCAGTATTCTTATTGGTCGCTAATTATTTTGAATTTGAAATAACCATTGAATTAAGAATTTTTTCACCGTTGGATAACCGTTACGACTTTTTATTACCTTTGGATTTGCCCTGGAGGTAGTACGTTACTTGGCCTTTAATCTGTTCGTGAGTACCATATTTTTTGGTTTTTTCTGCTTATATTTGGTTAAATCCTTGATTTTGCTATGGAATTAGTTGAAATATTGAAAGCGAATAATAAATATTCAATTGGCTATTTTAGCGTTTTGCCAGCCATGGGTAAGAAAGCGGTGTTAGAATAGTGTATGAAAGAGGGTATGATAACGTCTGGGTATAAATGTCCAAAATGTGGATCGCAAATGAGTTTAAAGCCGAAGACAGATAAGATTGATGGATTTATTTGGTTTTGTAGAAAGAAAGGGAGAGAGAATGCGCATGAATGCACAAAGAGTGTACGAGTGGGCTCGGGGTTTAGCCACAGCCATTTGAGTATTATTCAAATTTTGAAATTGACGCGATTGTGGTAAGCTAAGGCGATGCATGAATATATTATGTATGAGGTTAAAGTGTTTAATCATGCAGTGACTGATTGGTGTATGTTTTGTAGAGAAGTGTGCCAGGAACTTATGATGAATGAACGTGCGGAAAGGATTGGTGGATATGGCAAGACTGTTGAGATTGATGAATCAAAATTTGGGAAAATGAAGTACGGAAGAGGAAAGCCAGTTAAGGGCGAATGGGTCTTCGGCGGTGTTGAAAGAGGATCGGCTAGATGTTTTTTTAGTGGTTGAGAGGAGAGATGCTTCGACTTTGCTCCCGATTCTCAGGGACTGGGTATTGCCTGGGACGACTATCATTTCAGACTGTTGGAAGGCCTATAACTGTCTTGAAGAGGATGGTTATGAACATCTACGGGTCAACCACAGCCTGAATTATGTAGACCCCGATACTGGTGCCCATACTAATTCCATTGAGGGGACTTGGTCGGCAATCAAACGTGCACTTCACGGAACGCATCATGTTCCGGACATGTTTGATTCCTATTTGGCCGAATATATGTGGAGAAAACTCCATGGCCACAAGCAAACGGATGAGGCCTTTAAAGCCTTTTTAGACGACATTCAAAAGGTATACCCTCCAGCGGCACAAGACAGCTGTTGATTTAACCCCCCCCCTTTATGCACACGTTTTCTGATTCTCAGGTATGTGGAAATTTATTTGTTTCAGTGTAGTTATATGTATTAATTTTTAAAAATATGCTACATTTTCTCCATAATCCAGTGCATTTTTTGTTATACGGTTTCGTTGCCATAGAAACGCCGCTTTTGCGTAGTGTCTCTCGGAGCATTCAACTCCGCGAGACAACACGCAAAAACGCGCCAATTGGCGACTTCTTGCAAATGCGCCAAGGAGGGGACCTAAAGCACATTTTCACCAAATTTTGCATGTGTATACCTTAGACACCGAAAATATGCACCACGGAGCAATTTTTTTTTTTGATTTTTTTTATTAGTTTTAATTAATTAAAAAATAAGCAAAATTTTGATTTTTTTCAGCTATATCTTCCGAAAATATTGTCATACAAACGCGAATTTTATAAAAATAAATTAACTTTAATGGTACTAGTGTTTTAATATATAACTTATGTTTAAATTTTTAAAGGAACCTTTTTACCATATTTTTTTAATATATTCCAGACAAACAATAAAATTTAATCTGCATGAACATATCGAAGGAGAAACAAAAATTAGCTCTTATCAACGTGTTGCCATCATACTGACAGAAATTCAAATTAAAAAACTTAATATTGAAAATTAAAGCTAAAAATATGTAACTTTCAGCACGTGCTTCGATGAAATTAAATAAATAATAAATGTTATTTTTTCTAAAAAAATAAATGTAAAGCAAAGGTTTCTATGATCGTTTGCAATATCTATATCATTAATTCAATAAATAAGCTTTATTTACGATAAACATGATTTAATTTATATAGGAATAGCTGGTAGCCGGCGTGTTGGTGCCTCTGAAAAAAGTAATATTAAATGCAATCAATCAATAATTTGGCAATGTTTCATTGAATGAGTGGTACGAACAAATTTAAATATTCATTTCTATATATTAGATTCGTGCATTCTTTTAGAATCGTAAAACTTGGCGTTCTTTCAGAATGGTAATGAAAGAATCTATTTATTGCATTTCGTGATTCATTTAATACTCGTTCTGAATTCTCAAATTTAATTTTTAAAAATGTGATTAAAATATTTTATTTTAAAATTGGTTGAATGGGTCGATCTTATTTTAGCCCACCTTTGGCGAATAATAAGAATTTTTTGGCGAAAGGTAAGAATTCTTTTTTTTTTTAACCTTTTAATTCAAATACTTTCGAGGTTAATTCCCAATAAACGGTACGCTCCTTGTCCGCCATCTTGTTTTTGGCGACTATTGGCAAAACACGACTCCGCGAAGCACACGCCAAGTACCTAAGCCTAACACGCAGACCGTTAACGGTGGACACCGACCGTTTGCCATCGCAACATCGGAAAACGTGACGCCGACGATGTTCCGATGGCGAGCGGTCAATGTATCTTCGTGTTAGACCTAGAAACTGAGCGTGAATTCTATGGAGTCGTGCTCCGAAAATAGTCACCAAAAACAAGAAAATATCACAAAACAACAATTAATTACAAAAATTTTAGAAAGATAAAAAGCACTTTCATAAAATCAACAAAGGCATCCAAATCTTTCCTTTCAACCAATTTCATATTTTCATTACAATTAGGACAAGTATAATGACTAGCAATCAATCCTACACTCATACAATAATTAACAACACCCAACTTACCTTTCTTTTCCAATTCAAAAAAAAATCTCAAATTCACTCGGTCTTGTTTCGATCCAAACAAAGAAGCCATTATACTTATAAAAACCAGAAATTAAAACTTAAAGCCAAATAGAAATTACAAAAATTTAAATACTATAAAATTAAACAAATAAAAAATTTTGAAATAAATACGATTGAAGATACGCAGAACTGTACCACACCACAGATTGAAACAGTTTGAAATGTAGATGAAAGTTTTGAAATTCAAACTTACTTCCTACAACTTTGAATATAATTGGATGAACAGATGAAAGTTTTGAAATTCAAACTAATTGAATGAAACAATGAAAGTTTTGAAATTCAAACTTACTTCCTACAACTTTGAATATAATTGGATGAAACAAGAATTACATCATCATGACATCACATCGCAAATTACGAGGTTACCATATTTTAACGGGAGAGAAAGGGTGAAGTTGCCAAGGAGAAAATAAATATCGCCCGAGAAATGGCGCCAAAAAATCGCCAAAATAGAGCGTACCGTTAACTGGGATAGAGCCTACTTTCGATTTGGCGAGATTTTGAAAAAGTCGCCAGAGGTGGGCTAAAATAGGATTTTACCGATTGAATATAGAAAATATATTTATACCATAAAATCGTTAATATAGTTAAAACGATAATTTTTGAAAAGTAAGATGGTGCAAAATTATTTGTACTTCAATATTATAAGTAGTTACTGTGAAAAACACTAAAATTTAATTACAACGATGGACTCTTGCCTTGCACAGGCTTCACTTAAATATAGAACATTGCCCTGGAAGCAAACTTGTAAATGCAGATGCACTGTCTAGACTAGCTGTATCTACTGAAGAATGTAAATAGTATTTTCATTTATAATTTTAGTATATGTATGTAATTTTAATAATTCTTTCTAATTCTTAAATTTTATCATTTAGTAATGAATTTGTCAGTAGTATATTTGTATTATTGGCGACAACTGCAGAAATGGTTGGCAAGATTGCCACAGCTGTAGGGTTCTCGCTTTTTTTTGTTGTTGTTGTTATATGATACATAGAGAAGAGCTTGTGTAGCAGAGGAAGAAGTATGCTAGTGGCTTTGCTTTGAATAGATAATTTTAAGGAAAGTCTGAGTGCTGTTTTGTTTTAGTTATGTGTATTTTTTTAAGAAATATAACATGCTCATATCATTATAATGATTATTAAATTTGCTAAAGAATGTAAAAAACAACAATAAATTTACTCAATGCACACAAAAGTGATTAAATAATTTATGTTCAGCAAATAATTTCTTGGAAAGTGATTGCTAATTTTGTACGAATAATACATATAAATACATTCATACATATATTTGCACTATAAATTATCTATTTCTTGTTTACAAAAAATTACACTGAAAAAGATGACACTCATTTTTCTTTCAAGTCAACTGTTCTTGAGCATCCACTAGAAGGAAAAAAAATGTAACATTTATTTGAAAACATACTCAACACATTTTATTTTTATTGTACTATCTATTTCATGTAAAAATTAATAGTAATTACCTGTAGAAGTATTTTAAGCTGTATTAAACCAAATATTAACTATTTCTTTTATCAGCTTAAACTGGAATCAGATGTAAATGGATTCAAGTCTTGGGATTTCGGTTGGAAATCTATACTATTTAGATGTTTGGCACATTGTGGATGTGTTAATGCAGCATTGGAATGTCTGGCAAAAGCTGGTTCTACAAATGAATGCTTGCAAACAGCACAGATTCTATAAAGAATAACGAAGAAAATAAATGTATGATAATACTCTAAGTGTAAATTATGATTTTTTATATAAAGAGTAGCAATTCTATTATTCTAAAACAATTTCATACATAACAAAAATGCTTATATTTTAAAGGCATTCATTATGAATATTAAATAATGCATTAAGGTATTATACTATTATACCGGCAAAAATATTGCCAAACACTTTTTGGCGACAGCACACAGTCGCTATTTTGGCGTAAAAGACAAAATGGCAGCGACTTGCTTCAAAAATGTGGTGGCAAAAGGTTACCAGTGGTGATATTCCGTTTGGCGTTGGTTGGATCATAATTGGCGACTTTTCCCCTGCGCCGGTTATAATGGAAAAGTACTGGCATTAAAAAAAAAACTACAACTCAAATGTCAATGTATTCTTTACATAATATTTTTATTGATTGGAATTGCTTTAATACAAATTGCATTTCAATTTAGTGACAACTCTTTCAACCTTTGAAACAAGCTTTCTAATTCTTTTAAGAAACATTGGACTCTATAAAGTATTTTTGCGAATTAGTCACTGAGACTTATGGAAAATTTTTATGCATATATACTAAAATATAAATATCTTGTTTAAAAATCCATTAAAATGAAATCATTATTAAAATTTCTTTTTAATATGCAATTCTTAAAAAAATTAAAAATATTCCTGACAGTTTAATTTTTATTTCCCCTTTTTATCCTATATAAATATATTTGGAACAAAACAAGGTATCATTTTGTAATTACAATTAAAAGTTAATCTTTTAGAAATATTTTATTCGTGCACATTGAATTTTTCCAAGAAATTTGCGATTTTCTCAATCAAAATAACTTTTAATCATCTAATAAAATTTGGAAAATTAAATGCATTTCTAATTTTCTATTAATGTTGAAAAGAAATCTCCATTATAATTTTATGTAATTTCTATAAAAATTTAAATACTTGTAACATTATTTAAATCAAACTAGATCATCATTTAGAGAGAAAAAAAATCTGAAACCTATTCATTCCATTAAAGGAATAAATAAATCCAATATTTCTTTGGTTGAACAATAATGAACTGCAGATACAGTGCTTTCTAAAGAATAACGAAGTCAAAGTGTGCATAGTAATTGGTTCAAATATCAGTTTAAATATTTTTATAAAAGATTGAGCAACTAGTCAAATGGAGTAAATAACTAAGCAATTTTGGGCAATAATTTTGTATTCCACTAAATAAATTGTGTCAAAGTTTATAGTATATGTGCTCTTTGCTAATAAGTATATTTAAGCTAGATTATATATAAAAGTTTTAATTGAGTTTTTCATATAAATATATAATCCTGGTAAATCACCTGATTTTTATTTTATTAAATTAAAACTTTTAGTTATTAAACTTAATCAATAAAACTTTCATTTTCTATATTTAAATTCATCTTACAAATGCAAAGCATTATAATGGATTTTTACATTTCTAGTAGCAATATTAAATTCAGGGGTGGAAAAATTTGAAGTTCAATTGCAAATTGACAGAGTTTAAAATAAAAGACTGAAATGAATTCCTCTGATGTCTCACCTGTCTTCAGTCATAACAACAGAAGTATTTTCTATGTGTATTTTTGAGAATTTCACTTGTAAATTTTCTCCACGTGAAAGAGCACTTCGTAGTCTACAACAATACCGATGGTGTAAGCTCGAACGCAGTGCTCTTACCAAAAATTGATCTAAAATAGCTACTGACCAATGGGATGGAATGAGTTGAAGAACCTAAAACGAATTGAAAAATATCAGATGGTTTAGTTCTGGTTTAGGTTGAGATTTTTTTTTTCATAACAATAACATGAAATTTGGAATAAAAAATACTTCCTTCTAGCAAAACGATGAAGACAATTATATATCCTAGTTTACATAATTTTTTAAAAATTAACATAACTGAATAAAATGAGAAAGAAATAATGTGCCTTATATTTTGATATAAATTGTTTGCCTGATTCTTCCCAAAACAATTAAGATTATATACTTTTAATGAAGAGAGGAAAAAAAGATACCTATGCTATTGCTAAAATTCCAACTTGATTTCTACTATTTTAAATTTCCTCATTTGAATTAACTTGTATAGTTATTACATTTGGCATAAAATAAATTAATGGCACTATCTGAAACAGAAATTGTTTCCTAAAATAACAATGGAATTGCCATGGTAGCCATTATAAAACTTTAAAGTAAATAATTGTCTTATTGTATAATATCAATATAAAGTTTAATATCTCATATAAGAAATTTTAAACTTATAAATTATATATCTTCATTACTGTTTTTCTCTTTAATATCAGTGGTAGGTATGCCAGCAATAATAACTAGAATGTATTGCTAATGTTAACAGTTATCATAAGATAAATTCTTATCAAGTAAATTATTTTTCAGTACTAATAATTTAGTAGTATAAATCGGTTAATAACATGCAATTTAGAAATTCACATATACATAATATAATAGAATTCTTTAAAAAAAATATTACCATATGTAGCTTCATAAGCTTAAAAATGTTATACAATACCTTAGAAATATCAAATTCTGCTAGTTCACTGTTTAACAACTGAATAGCTGCTGGTAGCATTTCTTCTCTTTTTTGCTCTCTACAATAAATTACAAAATAATTTCTTTATAATCAGCATTATTTGAAAGATATAAAAATATCAAAGGTTTCTTAACTTTATAAATTGTTGGAAAAATTTAATTAAAAATTAATAGAATAAATAATAATGCTGAGTATTCTTACACTTACACTTTTTTTTAATCATATTTACTTAGAACATGTTTAACTTAGTGAAATGCAGACATATTTAGTAGTGATAGGGATTTAGTCATATATAATAAATTATTTTAAATTCATTCTAATTTAAACATGATCTTAAATCTAATACTATAATACGAGGAATGGTTGTCAAGTCGAAAATCGCCCCAGAATTAATAAACTCCGGTAAACTTGGGGGTCTGGGGTTTTTGGTAACGAGGAATCAATTGGCGCTGGTTTTGAAGCGCTACGGTCGAGCAGTTCGGAGTTACAGATAGGATATTTTCAAACTTTATTAGTTCGCCATAATGACTACTTAAATTTTCAAGCGGTAACGCACTGCCATCTATAGCCAATATGGCGAACTAATAAAGTTTTATATTTATGCTGTTATAGGTTTATAATATGTTTCTTATGTATGTATATATGTTTGGTTTTTCTAAATAAATTTGTCAAAAATATTGAACTTCAACACACTTCAATCTTTACCTTTGTATAGAATAGTTCCCTTTCCAAACTCTAACTTTGTTTAGAATAGTTTACAATGGTGCACTTTAACCGGTTATCTTTTCACCAATGGTTTAACAAATTTTCTTATGGCATGTATTGTTTTGATAAATCACAATTGAAAATTTAAACCTTCGAGTTAGCTTCGATACCTTTTTTCTCCGAGCGGAGCTCGGTCACCCGCTGTTTTTTTTTTTTTTTTAAAGCACTTAAACATTAATAACTTATGCTGGACAATAATCTTAACAATTTGTAAGATAATAATATCTGATCCACACATATTTCATCAATATCTCTTTATCTTATCGAATGTTCAGAACTATGTATTTAAAAAAATATTTTTTAAAATCTGTTTTAGAAAGAATTTTTTTTTAATGGAAAAAAGTTTTGAATTAAAACATCTCAGTTAATCTTTAAATCTATTTACTTTAAAATTGTAATAAATAGAGCTATTTAACTATTTAAACATTCAGATAATAATATTTTTTTAAAACTTTGAACAGGAAGACAAAAGATGTAATTGTTAAAGAGAAAACATATGATGAATAGTTATAAAATTGATTTGAATAATAAAAATATATATCGGAACAAACAACTAGCAGCTGTGTTGTCCTTGACTTTTATGATGATAATACTGTTTTTACCACAGAATTATTAGTGATATTGCTGATAATAAATTTCATTGTAGATATAAAAAAAATTCTATATATGATTTAAGATAAGCACATGAAAGCTTAAAAGCAGTAAACAGAAATTGGTTAATTCCCAGTGAACGGTACGCTCCTTGTCCGCCATCTTGTTTTTGGCGACTATTGGCGAAACACGACTCCAAGGAGAGAACGAGGTTACCATCTTTTAACGGAAGAGAAAAGGCGAAGTTGACAAGGAAAAAATAAGTATCGCCCGAGAAATGGCGCCAAAAAATCGCCAAAATAAATAGCGTACCGTACACAGGGATAGAGCCCAGAAATTTAAAGTTGATATCAAATGCTGAGATAAATTACTCAGACTTAAAAGCAAATTTTGAATAGGTTAAAGCTCACAAAGGTATTGAGGAAAACAAACGAGCAGACTATTTTACTACAGAGGCAACTTTTAAAAGTTAATCTTTATTTTAGTTCTTTGACAAAAAAAAAAAAAAAAAAAAAAAAAAGCAATCCAATTAAAGACAAAAATTCAAAATGCTATCAATTTATAGCAAGTAAGATGGGAAAATAAAAATAAAGGAGCTTGAACAAAAAATTTATACCCAAAGGGAGCTTAAATAGACTATATGGTAACTTTTACAGAAATCAAATCATTATAGGACATGATATGTTTTGTGTCCATCAGGTCAGATTATTCGGGAAAACCAATACATCTAAATGTAAGGAAAATGTGGCAACTGCTCAACATGTTTCAATGGAACGCATACTTTGAAATGGTAACCATAATATTTGGTAGAAGGAATGGTTTGATATGGAATTGAAGATATTACTTAAATTTCCTCTTTTTTGCCCATCTGCTTAAGAAATGTTCATCTGGGCAACTAAAACTGGTACTTGTTTAAGGTACCTTTTGATCATTTTTCTTTTTAATTTTATCATCATCTCACCTTTTACATGTTTGTAAATCTGGACACATTACAGCCCAATGTCTTCTTAAGCATATAAAGTATTGAACAGTTTATCCTTATTTCTTGATCCTATGTGCAATTTTTGCGCATATGAAACATCCATTTCTCCTCTTAATTTCATAAATCTTTTTGGCTTAAAGTCATTTTTTGAGCCACAAAACAGTTTTGGCTTTTATGTTGTTTCTCACAAAAAAAAAAAAAAAAAAAAAAAAATGCAAGAGTTATTTTGCCCAAGGTTAAATATTTATTTTATGGCCTGAGAATAATTTATTCACAGTAGGCACAGGATCTTCATTTTGTAACATTTTATCCTTCTACCTTCGTTTCTTGCAACAAAATCAAATTTGAACCCAGATTTTGTCAGAAAAATTATCTCTTCCTCAACTTTCTTCCTTAAACTAACAATAATGGTTTTAATTCTTCGGGATAAGTATTTATTCTGTAATTATTGATGTATGATTTCTCAGCCAAACTCTTAATAACTCTGCGGGAATACAAGATTTAACGAATGGAAACAACATGGCAGCATATTTGTCGCTTGACATTCCGACGAACGCAAATAGAATTCTAATTTGTTGTACAGCTCTTACAATGCACTTTTTCCTCTGCTCAGTTACATTTTTAATAATGAGACTTAACGATTCTCGGATATAAAATTCTACTAAAAGATCTTCTCGTCCGAATCTATTTTTCAAGCATTCTATGACTTTGTGATAATTTTCCATGCTTGCTGGGAAACGTGCTCTAGTACCAGGTATGGTAGCTTGAATCTAGTAAAATTTATCTTCATTCTGAATTTCTGTATCGTCATGAATTCCTTAGAACTGCCATCAAAATGACAATTGATCCTTAATACCTCCACCGAATTGGTTTAATATTATTTCAGGTAGATTGAGTTTTTGTTTGTTTAAGTTTGGAGACACAGTGTCGACAGATTTCGCAGTTTGGCGGGAAATTTTTTCCTGTATTCTTCCTCACTTTCCCGCTTAATGTTAAACTGCTTATCAGAACAATATTTTGTATCTAAAATTTGAATTCATAAGAAAGAAAGATTCGTCTGATAAACGTTCTAAGGTTGTCAGTTTTAATCTTATAAATTCTTTATTCAGGTTTTCTTTATCTACTTCAAGTTTAATTCCATTACATTTTCTCGTAAAAAACGCTCGGTATGACCGGAGTTTAACCGTGCAACTAGGCGAATTTTTCAAAAATCGGCAACAACGATTTTGCACCATGTTTTGGGAAGCACGCGTTGTGCAGAAAAACACACATTTGTTAACATAAAACATTAACTTTGGCGCGTTTTCGCTAATTTGGCGAAGTGACTGGCTTAAACTCCGGTTCACCTAGACGATCTAATAAGTTTTCGTTTCTGAATTAGTGCTTCCAATTCCATAAACTTAGACAAAACATGAAAGCAAAATGTAATAGATCTTCAATGCTCAAAACATCTGTAAATAAATCATCTGACCTGCATTTTTCTTACTTATTTTCATAAAATCATGTCTGGGTCACAAAATTTTGAAAATTGTAAAAAAAAACTCGTTTCTCTTTCTCCTGGAGCTTTTTGAAAAGGAAAAAAGTGTCAGACATTCAACTCCCCTTTTCCTTAATTTTCAGAATCTGAATTTTTACTTGTCACTTTCAAAAAGTGAAAATACTACAATATGCGACAGGATAAGACAATGTTTTAGGCTTACTTTTACTAGTTAAGCCTCTATTTAACATTCATTGCTATCAATAACAGTCTCATGTAAAAACTATAGTATTAGTATTTGTTCACTTTTTAATGTGTATCCTCATTTTTACATGATACTGTTATGACGTTTTCTTACAATGCTTTCAAACAAATTCTACAATAGAAATCATTGGATATTTTAAATATACTTACTCTAAAGTACTATCAAGATATACACTTAACAAAGCATAGAATAGTCTATGTCTATATTTTTTGTCTCGGCCATTAGACATTCGTATGCAATAATCTTCAGCAGCATCATGATCTTGCAACTGGTGCACAAGAATTTTTAAAGCCTTTTCATGTTCCTCCAACTTTAAGAAAAGAAAAATATAAATAAATAAATAAATAATCATACTAGAATTTTTAGTAATATAAGTAAGGTATACAGCATATGAACAAGGGTATGTACATGCATCATTCATATGCAACAAAAGTAAGACAAAAATGTTAAAAAATGGTCTGAATTGCACCTTTCCATAAAGTATAGCGCATTCCTTATGCAGGTTACTTTCTGTAGCTTTCCCCAGAAGTAATTGGACTCTGTACAATGAAGATGAATGAAGTAGATGTTGAAGTTTCTTCCTGCAAAAAGACAAACACACTGTTTATTATAATAAATGTTTGTGTGCAATTTAGAAATAGAAATCTTTGTATACAAACATATGAGTTCAATACTATTTACATTCTGCACATAAAAATATAAACAGCTATAGGTACTGTTTCCACACAAGAAAATACAGGACACATCTTGTTGCACTATCTGAATATTCTTGATCAGAATTCTTCAAATGCCATGAATGATTTTCTTTCAAGGCAGAATGAATAAAAGGTGTAATGTCTGTCAACATTAAATATTTTACTAAAATCATTAAATATTTCTTAATATTAATATTGAACTTCTTCAAAACTTGAAACTGTTTCTATGTTCATTTATATTTTACTATGACACTACAAATTCAGAATAGTTTTAATGAATTTTATAATTGTTTTTATTGAAAATTCATCATATTTCTTTTTGACATTTTTTCCAACTCAAACTGAATAATTATTAAGCCTTTAAATTTAAAACTATCAGAGCAAAATCAACACTACTTTCTACAATATCTTAACACATTCGCTGCCACCAAAATTTATATATCCATCCTCAGAAGCCGAATTTAAAAAAAGTGTTTTAATGATTAAAAACGTTCCTAATATTTTAATAGTAAAGCCAGAAAAAAAGAAAAATCTTTTATTTTCGTGTTTAGTGTAAAAAAATTTTGGACGCTCTAGAGCGTCAGTGGCACCTCACGTTCAACTTATTATCTGTATGCCACTGACGCTCTGGCGCGTCTCATCATTTTTCTGCGAAATTATTGACACATTATATAAAGTCACAGTTTAAAAGAAATAAAATGTTTAATTGGATAAAGAGAAGTGAAATTTATGAAAAATTATAAAATGTAACAGTAAAATATAAATATGTATAAATGTAAATGTAAGATTATAAAATGTAACAAATATTGTATAATATACATAAACAACATAATAGAAAATGAAAAAAAAATTAAACTTATTACAAACAAAATGTCAGTGTAGAACAGTACTGCATAAATATATTATCCTTTTCTTAGGCTGTGAAGGTCCTGCAATACTTGTACTGTCTGCCATTTTTAAAAATGCACAAAAAAAAATTTTAACACAAAATTTAAAAACCACGCACTGAAAATATAAAAATAATGCTTCACTAACGTGCCACAAAAACCTCATCGTTCAACCTCCAAATCCGAACTAAAACTGAAGCAGTTTACTTATCATACTCGATTGTCGCCCCAGAGTGTTGCCGGCATGGGAGGTAGCGCCATGCTGACGCGCCAGCGCGTCAGTGGCAGCGAATATGTTAATATTCAATTGTGATTGCTATCATTTTAGTGTTCGTATTTGTTGTTATTTACTTATTATCATAACATACTATTATCTTAATGTCCAGTTGTGTTAAATTTCACCAAAAATATCATGTCAAAATTAGTAGTTTTCAAATATATATATATATATTTAATACTGAGCATTTGAATTTCAATATTGTTTTAAAGGAAAAAGATTTTTATTTTACAGGATATACACAACACTTTTATTCAATAGAAAAATCCCTAGAAATAAATAAACAAATAAGTAACACAAATATTACCTGTCATCATTTAAATAAGTTTGCTCTGGTTCAGGTAATTTCAGAATTTGGAGAACATTATCCATATACATCACAGCTAAATGAGTATGAAATTTTTCTTTCTAAAAAATAATTATGAAAAAAATTACAATTTTTGGAAATAAAAACACAATTACAAAATATTTGCACAGAATATGTATATGATCCTCAAGAAAATATCAAGGAAGGTGTTTGTTTCAAGGGTGGGGAGGTGGGTATTGCATCCTAATTAATTCTACATTTAAAAAATTTAAATAATTTTGAAATTATAAATAAAAACCGAGCAAAAGTATCATATCAAAATATAATTTAGTCATTGAAAGTATTGGAATTCAAAGTATCTATTCACTAGTTTTCCCATAAAATTTTCACAAAACTTTCAGCCCAGCATCGATATTTTAAATGCTCCTATTAACTTAATGCATTCAAGTTTAATAAATTTAAAGGAACAAATCAATACAACACAAAATATGTTTTACACTCAATTTTTTTAAAATTCTGTCTTTCTACTCAGTAGAAGGGGGGGAAAAACACTCTTCTTTAAGAAAGAAAAAAGTTTATTTTAAATCAAAATATTAGAGGCAGGGATATTTTAATAAAGATGTAAGTATTTCTTTTATCCAATTAAAGCCCAACTTAATTCAGAGCCTAATTTCTTTAAAATTCCTGAATTTAGGATAATGGATATCTATTTAGGAAAATGAATATCAAGATTACTGTAAAATAAAATAAAATAATTAAATGATCCCTTTATCATATTTAAAAAATTCATCTAAATATTTTTAACATACAGCCATTCCAATTAATTTGATGATACACACATTACACTTTTAATTTGATGATAGTGTTCAGAACCACATTTTTTTTTTTTTTTTTCTTTTCTCAATTGTTTATGACTGTCATATGAAAATGAGTGTTAGTCATATGTCTGGAAGAGCAAATTATCACAGTTTTTCTATGAAAATGCTCAATGACAGTAACTATCATTAAATCATTACATTTTTCTTTCTCTTCTCAATCTGCCAAATATCAGATGGCTACAACCGTCATTTGTCGCAATGTGTAAAAGAGATACATTAAAAACCTTTCCTTTTTTAAATAAAACAATAGATACTTTTAATTGCTTGCAAGAATTCATAAAAAAGTTAAAAGCAAAAAATAAAAATAAAAAATAGAATTTCATTACTATAGTTATATCATCAATAAGATATTGAGGTGAAAAATGTTAAGTTTCTCACTCCCCTAAAATTATTTACGAATTATGGAGTATATAGACAAAACAAAAATAAAACAGTGGACTACATTCAGTTTAGATACAAAAGTAAAATACAATTGTCTTCTGGAAATCAGTACTGTGCATTAATGTGTGTGTCTAAGTGTAATATATGTGTCAGATAACTTTATTTTTGAATTAATAAACTAAAATTAAGCCATTTACTAAAGCCATAATTAAATGCAAAAATTACACAGAAAATACAAAACTTCTGATGTTTCATGGAATGGAACATCTCTAAAATAGAAGATGTCATCTAGGAAAATCTACAATAGCACAAAAACTATGTAATTAAAGGATGAATAAACAAGTAAAAATGAATAAGTTTTTAAAGCTACTTTATAACTAGAACTGTAAAAGGCTTCTTTTTCTATTGGTCTCAAAAAGAACAAAACTTTCTTAGAACCCATATTTCTTAAATTTTTCTCAAATTGAAATTTTTTTTTATATGGTTGAAATTCTGATATTTTGTAACTGATAGATACTCTAATATATAGTGGCAAATACTATATAACAGTGGCTGATATAATGAAGAGCCATTATGATCCTATGCTTAGACAAAAGATAATCACATTTTTCAGATATGCTTTATGTCAATTTTAACAAAACTTGCTATTCCTCAATTTTTTAGATACTTAAACATTTTTAAATCTTTGAGTTAAAAATAAAAAGTATCCTTTTACAATATTTTCAGATAATCAATCACCATAAATTAACAGATATACCTAAATATACCTTTTATTTGAATATAGTCAACAACAACAAAAAATGATTAAAATACAAAAAAATTATTTAATGCTGAAACTGCAATAGAAAATTTTAGAAATGATGAACTAATTTGAAAATGATTGAACTTCAGTAAGAAAAAATTATGAACAAAAAAAAAAAATCATTGCATTAAAATATCGAACATAAAAGGGAAAAAAAGTTTATGTAATAGAATTAAACTTGAATCACGCTCAGTAAAAAGAAAGTAAAGCTTAGTTAATTCTAATTTCTAAAAAAGATACAATACTTAATTAGTAAATTTGTAGATAAGTAATTTTAAAAAGATGATTCACATAAAAAGTTAAGAACAATTTGCCCTTTTTACTACATATAGATATTTGTAATACTAGAGATCCATATAATTAGTAAAAGAAATATTTAATTTATCACTAACCTCTAATTTCTTATCAAAAACTAAGTATTCCAAATATTTTATTAAGGCTATTGGAAACCTGTGTAGATATTCCACAATGAAATCTGGTCTTAATCTCTCAGATGAAATTTCAGATGGTGGGCGCTCAATGAAAATCTAAAAATTGTAGTAAAAACAATACTTTAATTAGAACAGTTTTCTTAAATTTTAGAAACTGTTTAAAAAATTATCTTGTCCAGACAAAAGCATAAAAATAAAAAATAAGAATTAATAAATCATATTAACTATCAAACACAATATTCTGACTTGTATTTCATTAGTTTTATGAGGAATTAAGAAATGACATTTTCATTTTAATGCATTTAAAATTCATTATTATAACATATATATTCAATTTTAAAATAACTAGCAAATATAATCAACAAAGCATTTATAATTTCAAATAACATCCAAAATCCAAGAGAATTATGAATTTTAATTTCATTTCTTTTAATTACCTCAAGCCAAATTTCTATATGATAAATATATAATCATGTTTAAATGTTTTTAGAATTCAAAAAATAGTTGAATACTTAAATAATGAAATAGGTTCAATATATAGGAAAATAACATTTTTAGATATTCAAAACTTTAAAGTACTTGCATAAGTCTGAATAACAAATGTTACGCTCCAAATTCATGAGCAAAAATGTATATTCATTTATTTATTCTGAATTCAAATGTATATTCAAAAATGTATATTCATTTTTTATTTATATATATATACAAATAAAATATGCCCCACTTACTCTCACTCCTAGTTTTTGATCTCTCTCCAAAACAAAATCCACATATTTCCATAACAGTAAATGATCACTAAGTCTGAAATAATTTTTTTGAAAACATAATAAAATTATGAGTTACAGAAAAAACTAATTTATTAAATATTTAAAAAAATGTATGTCATTAATTAAATTAAAAATTTTTAAGAAGTTACTTTAAAATCATTTATTTCGAATTTCCTTTCTTTCTTTTTTCCTTTTTCTTTTAAAAAAAAATCTTTTAAATTCCAATATTTTTCATTTGTCCTACTGAAGGGAAATGAAATGGATAAAATTATTTCATCCTAAAATTCCATTTACAATAAACAATAAGAGTAACTACAAAGAATGGTTCAAGTTAAGAGATAAATAGAAATAACAGTTTAATGTGCAATTAAAATTATCATGTAAAGTATTTTTGATGAACTTATTTTCTCCCAATACAATAATATATAATATACATATTTAAGACTTAAAGCATATTTATTCATTAAAATTAAAAAGAAAACAGTATATTATAATAGCATAATTAGTAAAATTAATAGTTTGAAAAAGATACTTTCAATAAATTTTACTACAATTTGAAAGATAAAATGCTTCATTTCCACATTTATAGACAGAATTCTTACTCACTTGCTTAAAAATTCAACAAAATGCCCCAATCCAGGATAAAAAGGATCAGAATATTCTCCACTTATTATTCTGAAAATATGAGCAAAATAAATAAATAATAAAGCAATGATCTTTTTCTAGAATTCATTACAATGAATAATGATTTTTATAAATTTAGTAATCAGTATATGTATGTCATAAAAATTATGTATTCTTTTAAACTATAATCAAGATGCAAAATAATTTTATAATTAATTGCATTTGAGGACCAGTTGATTTGTCAAGATTATTATTCTCTAAAATTTTCACAATATTATGTAACTTGGTCTCTAAATACCTTCTTCAGTAAAAATTCTTTAAGCTTAAAATTTTGACAGTCCCATAACCCATACTATTACAATAACTTTAAAGCATTCTGTCCATTATACTATGTATCTCTCTAATTTTCGGACAACTCTTAAAAAATATGAACTCTAAATTAAAATTTGAATGATTAAATGTTAATTGATACAAAAATATTTTTTACTAACACCAAACATGTTTTTTTATAAGAAAAATATATGAATATAGAAAATGAAATCATTCAGCACTGAAGTCTTATTGCCCCACAAAATAATTTTCATAATTTATGCAATATCTCACAGAATTATTCAGTAAAAATTTTTCTGATACTTCATCAAATGCAATTTTTTTAAATTTTAATTCCAAAAGGATTTAAACGAAGTAAATAATATGTTATTTTTCTTCAGTCAATAAATGTATTTCTGAATAATTAATGAAATCTAAATTTCTTACAATCCTTAAGTCATAAAGAATTATATGAAATGAAATATTTTTCATACTTCTACTTTAAAACTCTTTATTTAAAAAACACATATTTTCTGTGGTTAAAGCTGACCAAGTTATGAAATTCTGAATATTACTATTTCAGGACAATCAACATTTTCATTATTTTAGGTCAATCAGTCTCGGGGGACTCTGGATGATGATCGGCATATGTAATGTCTGAATGATAAAGCAGTAATCTAAAAATCATGCATTTTCAAAACATAGTAATATTCAAATTTTCATAACTCACAGAGATTTAGTTGCAATAGAGTGGGCTTTTCTTTTTGTTTAACACATTGGTGTCTTATGAATAATTCACTAAATATGACTCAATGTAGTGAAGTTCTATAAAAAGAAATATAAAATTCATTATTCTTCAGAACATTTATTGACTCAAACAATATAAAGCATAATTATTTACTTCATTTAAGCCATTTTTTTATTAGATGTATATGTCTACAGCTCTCTGTCCAGAAATTAGTTATATAGCATCAATTAATATGTATATATAGTATATATTAAACCATATTTTCGTGAGATAATAATTAGCAAAAGAAAAAAAAAAGCTATTTTAGGAGTCAGAGGAATTTCTGTTAGTTATTTTCCTGAGATAATATAGAATTAGCAAATGAAAAAAGATGCTATTTTAGGGGTCAGGGAAATTTCTGTTATTTATTTTCCTTGAAACTATCACATTTCGTATTTTATTTCATACAGATAGTATTAGAAATTAAATTTCTCTAGGTTTGCTTTGTAATGAAAATGAATTTAGACTTTTAATTAAAGCATATGCCAGGATGATGGCAACACATTGATAGAAACTAATTTGTTTTTATTCAAGCATAATATTATCATGCAAGTTAAATTTTCTTTTTTATAAAATATATTAGGAAACGATTAAAAAATTGATATCATTGAAAATACACTTTTTGTATTTTAAGAAATTCACTTAGTTTTTAATTGAAATTAAAAATAATTTTTTTGAAAATCCTACCAAAGTGTAAATTTTCATCCTCCAAAGTATAGACAAATCAAATTGGGTAGTTCTAGGTGAAATTGTCTAGCCGATAAAACACCAATGCACACATATACAAACATAAATTCATTTTTCTTATATATATATATATATAGATGAATGTTTTTATGTATAAAATAAGTAAGCACAGATAAATATAGATGACAGTTAGAAATTATATATATATATATATATATATATATAAGCCTTACAACGTCCTGTTTGTTTTACTATAAGTTTTCTGTATTTTTTTATCAGTTTTTCTAAAATTTTAAAAAACTGATGCACTTGAACAATGTGATATAATTTCTTACCTAAAAGTATATAAATTTTTTTTCACATTAATAATATTTAAAATAGAAATTTAAATCCTTTGAAAATTCTTCCATAATTTAATTAAATGCACAGGTTGCTTTCCTTAAATTTTTTCTGCAAGTAATTGTTTATTATAAGAATAGAATAGCAATTCAGATTATTAAAAATATTTCCGAAACACAAATAGCGGCTTTTAATTTTTTAAAATTATATCTTTGTATAATTGATTAAAACAACCAAAGTCTACCTGAATTCTTACACTTCTTAATGGAAAATACAATTTAGCATGTTTACAAAATTTATTAAATGTAAAATAAATAATTATGCATTAAAAAGATTGATGTTATTGAAAATACATATAAATATTTCATTTTAAGATTATGTAAACACCATTTTTGTATTGTAATATTTTTGGAAATTATCATAGAAAAATGTCAAAATTCCACTTAATTTTCAAAGATAATTGCTTTGAAGTGCACATCCTTATCCTTCAAAGCATATAAGTGTAAAATTTGATAGCTTTAGGTCAAGCATTCTAGAATGTTAAGTATTTATATTCACCTTTAGTATAAGTAAAGATTATTTGATATACAGATTTGTTAAAATTAATTTATAAATATAATCTGCATAAAATATTAAAAAATAACTTATTCTCCAGATTAAATATATGTCCAAATTGAAGTTCAACAAACATCATTATTAGATAATAATATTAACATTAACTACAGCACTTTTAAAAAACTGTTATAAGAGAAATATAATTCATAAAAAGAATCATATAACTTATTTAATTTTAATTAGAAGTAGGTGGTTTTAAAAAAAGGCCTTTCTTATCTAAAAAAATATTACAGAATTGATTAAAAATTGAATATTACTGCAGTAATATTTAACTTGACCCTTTTTTTTTAGTAATCAGAAACATTTTAATACACTAAGCCTTTATACTACATGCAAAGTTTTGAATTATTGTAATTTATCAATTTTGCATGATAACAAATAATAACATGATATTAAAACTGAAACTTTCAGCAGATTACCAAATAATAATATTTTTACTAACTTTGACCAAATATTGAGAGCCAAATCATTTTCTCCTAATTTCAAATGGAACAAAGCTAATGCATGGTATCTTTGAAATCGATGCAACACCTCAACACCTTCTTTAGGCTGACATCCAATGTCAGTGGTATTTAGGAATGATAACAGAGCTGAGTAGTCCATTTCAGCATAAAGTTTCAGCAGTGCAGTATCAATTTCCTAAAATAAAATTTAGATATGCTAGGTGTTCTCATTATACAAATTGGGCAGTACAATTAATCTGTATTTCTGAAAATAAAGAGTACTGGTGAACATCAAACTTCATAAGAAAGTAACACAAAACATCACAATGAAAATTTTGATAAACCGTTTTATTAAAAAAAAGTTTTCATAGTGTTTTCTATTTTTATAAGCATATCACAAAACAACAAAAAGATACACAGAATTAGAATTTATATTCAATACACCTTCCACTCATAACTTTCTACTATGAGTACTGCACAGCAAGAATGGCAGATAAAATATACTGAAGGAAGAAAATTCATTGCTTTGACTTTGCCCAGACACTTTTCAACATATCATAAGGAAATTATGTTTATTTACTGAGATTAATTTAATATTTATCATTACTTTTTTTCTTCAGAAATCTTTTACTAAATAATGAAAGAAACTGCAAGTTTAAACATACACAAATCAAAAACATTTGTTTATAAAACATCATTGTTATAGTATGACTAATGAATGATAACCCACATAAATGTTACGGCAAGATTAATATATAAGGAACAAACTTGCCATATATGTTTATTAATACTTCAGAAAACTGCTAATAAAATACAAAGTTAATCAAGCACCAAATAATAAAAATACTGGTTTTTGATATTTAATAAATTTTAATTTCACTAGAGAAATTGTTCAAAAACTAGCAACAAAGATATTACCAGTTCTTTGAAATAAGAAAAATATGACTATTCTGGTATTATAAAAATTATAATTAAATTTTCATATCTCTTTCCTAATAACTTAAATTACCAAAATAAAAAAAAATGGTTTTTGATATTTTATAAATTTTAATTTCACTATAGAAATCATTCAAAAACTAACAACAAAGATATTACCAGTTCTTTAAAATAATATATATATATATATGAATAATCTGGAATTATAAGGAATAAAATTAAACTTGCATATCACTTTCCTAATTACTTAAATTACCAAAATAAAAGGAGAAATTTTTAAAGAGTAAAAAAAAAAAAAAAAAAAACTTACTATTTTAGCACCAGCTGCATCCATAGAATTTCTAATTGATTCTAAATAATGAAGAAGAAATTTTCGGCAGGATAAAATTGCCTCTGATTCAAATGAGCACATTTCACTCACATTTCCAATATCATGAAGTGGAGGATTCATTCTGACAAAAGAAGAACTACCAGGAAGCAAGTCGGGATATAAACTTATTAGCTGCAAGAACAATCAGTTAAAATGATATGGGCATGGTAACTAAAATACTACTATTTAATTTGTGTTTGAATTCTTCATTTTAATTTTCCTTACTAATATATTAAAAAAATATTTACAAGAGAAATTAAGAATTTCAAAATAGAAAATTATGATAAAAATTTATGAAAGGTAACAAGGAGAAAAAATTGAAGGAACACAGTTACAATTTTTTTTTTTTTTTTTTTTTTTTTTTTACACAATGTATCAAACAATTACAATTTACAAACTGTTTCAAGAAAAGTGATTCTTAAAAAATATAAACCGATTTCATCTTAACTGTACCTCTGTTAAGCATAATAACAATACAAAGATGTTAAAGTACTTAAAGTACTTGAAATTGACATTTTAGTAAGATATCTTTAATTTTTTTTCAATATCTTTTCTTAAAAAGCAATTTTTTAATGAATATTCTCCAAAAATATTTTTCCTGTAAATTAAGGGAAAAACTTTATGGATTTTTGTATTTGACTGCAGTTCTAAATTTTAATCTACATTTAAATTCTAAGAAAGAAAACTAGGTTCATTATATATACAAAAAGAAACAAAATATTAGAAAACAATTATAATTACCTCCCGGACATCAAGCTGTCCTTCATGAAATAATTCTCTAGCTTCATCGAAATGGAATAAAGAAAACTCAATAAAACCTGCTTGCTGTTGAATGCGCCGGTATACCTGAAACAATATAAAGTATTTTTATGAATTAAAGCATAGAATCAGAAAAACAAAACTATCAAGAAAAAAAAATTGAATATATATTAAATATTACTAATCCACCCATCTTTTTTTTCTGTTAAGAAAACCACAAATTTTAAAAGCAGCATGAATTGAAAATAGATGTTAGTGATTTTATACTTCATTGTTGTTGTTATCATGTCTATAAAGGTGTAAAGAGCAAATAAAATCTATATTCCACCAAAAGTCTTGGTGACAAAATCTGCCAGTTCTGGAACCCGATGGCCATGGAGGACTTCAATAGTTGATGCTCCAAGAAGGAAGAGGGAGCGGATAATGGCTTGACAGTTAAAAACATGTTGTGGAGTCAGTTGGGATTGAGGACAGAGCTTGCAGTTGGGATAGGACATAATACCAGTAGGTAATATCTTCATGCCCTTGAAATGTCCAGTACATAGCCGAGCTATTGTAGAGGAGAGGTTTCTTGGGCAGTCTAGGTCAAGGATTGTTGCCTTGCCAAAATGTTGATTGTAGATCCTACAATCAACATTTTGGCAACAGCAATTGCATCTGTACAGGTGACTGTTCGGGGCTGTACTTCATCATGTGCTCCCTCTGCAGCACGTGAACTTCATTAGCAGTTTTGATAGCAAGATTCGTTTCCTGGGTATATTTATTACGCGTACTTTCAATTAAATATCTTATACTAACTTGAATGTTTATTATTCCCTCAATAGAATATTTTTAATTATCAGACTGTGACAATTAAGACTGTGCTATTTAAATATTTTCACAACAATTAACTATGCATATGCACCATCTTAGAAGAATCGAATTCCATAGCATTAGAGTCCTATAAAGATATGACAGTCTGATTCATGTTACAGTCAAATAGTTGAGATAATATAACTTTATTTATTTCTTTTTAATTCAAAATATACAGATAATAAACAAAATACTTATTATTTGTTTTCAACAATGAGAAAAAACAAATATTTGATGAAACATGGAAAGCAGCCTGAAATTTAAAATAGAAAGTAACGAGAACTACTGTTAAAGATCATGCTAAAAATATTTTTGAAAATTTGCATGAGAACTTAAGGATTATCTAATAAATATCGATTTTTTAAAAGAGAGTAAATATCAACTTCGTACAATAATTTGTATTTTTGGGACCTTTCATAGGAGGACACAAAAATTTTGCTTAAGTTTTAAATACATTTAAAAAAAAAAAGAATCTTCAAGGGGCATGTTCTTACCCACATCTAAATAAAGCTATACTAAATTTGGTAATTCTTGGTTGAACAGTTTGTCCTGTAGAATGTTAAATTATAGAAACATACATTCTATATTATTAGTAGTAGAAATTATGTGTTGAAGAGAGAAAAAAATTGGGATGGGATTAAACAAATGAATATGCATATTATATGGTTGATACAGTTTAATTAAATATAAAGCAATTTTAAGATTTTTAAAAAAGACTTTCATTAGAAACAAATAATCTTACTCCAATCAATAATAATCTTACATTTCTAAACTGTTCCTTTGATAAGCCAGCTCTATTTGAATATTTTGCAAGTTCCAATGCTTCTGTTACCTTTTTATCATTTAAAAGAGCTTGGACCTAAAAGATTTAAAAAGTTGTTTCAGAATGTTATATAAGAATAAAAATACATTAAATCAATATTTTATAAAGCAAAAAGAAAATGTGTTAACAGAAGAAGTTTAATAATTTGACAAATTAGTTTAAGAAAAACTTGCCTGTTTTTCCCAAGGCACAGGAAGAAGAGCACAAATAATGTCAGATGAAGCAACATACATTTTACCATCAAAATTATCTAGACAACTTCCTCCATGAAAAGTGAGACGTTGTTTTAGTTGTTGATCCAAAATACTGATTGTAAAAAAATAAAAAAGCTGTTAAGCTTTAAGCATTTTCTATATTGTCATATGTCTTTAAAAATATAATTACAGAGTGCGCCAGAGAAACTTACTTATTTGAGAATACAATATCTCTAGTTTTTTTTTTTTTTTTTTTCTTTCCCATACAGTTTTGAAAATAACATCGGTTAAATGGCGACCCCCATTGCGCATACACTGATGAAGTCCATTTTTGAAGTTCACGCCCTCTCTTTGCAGCATATCAATTGGTATGTTGGCAATGGCGTCGCGAATGTTGTTAAGGTGAGCTACAATCCGCGGTCGATCGACATAAACCAGGGATTTCAAAGTGAGCCTCGTCACTGAAAAAAACGACCGCGTTTTCAAGCAGGCAGTCAAGCAGCATTTCACGTGCATTTTGATGGACCACAAAATCACGTTCAGTTCATTCTAGCACAACAGTCAATTGATAGGGATGAAATGGAAGGCCTTGATGGAGAATTCTTCGAAAAGTGGTATCGGAAATTCCCAGAGTAGCTACGTGTTTGGGAACCGAACGTAGAACTGACTGCCTCACTCTTTCGACATTTTCCGGAGTTCTGGAGGTCCGTTGATATCCATTTCTGGGTTTAGTGATACTCCCGAAATAAGTTAACCCACGACAGTATCGAATTACGATCAGGAACGGATCTGTGAGGAGGAATTTCAAAGCGATCGCGGAAGGCATGTTGTGTAGCAACAAGTGAGCGAACGTTAGAAAAGAAGCTCTCGACGGGGAAGGTCTACTGTTCTCTAGTCCAGAGCATGATGGCAATTGACTAGAGGGGGAAACAAACTTGGGAACCTCCCTCCAGTAGTGCTACCTATCACTCCTCTACCCACCAACTCACCGCTTGGTAATTTTTTCAAATAAATAAGTTTCTCAGGCACACCCAGTATTTCAATTTAAAATTTGAATCAGTTAAAAAATATGAAATGCACATAGGTTGTTACTTTTAGAACCAACAACTTAAATACAAAACTTAAAATGTTCACAATGTTATATACATATATTCAAGAGAATACCATACTAACCTATAAACAGTTAAGTAATCTGAGCTAAGAACAATAATGTATGGATGAGAATATGCAACTGATATTACATTCTCCCCCCACTGCAGAGGAGGCCTTTCTGATATGCCAGCTGTGGTGACAAACATACCTAAGGCACTGGGACCTCCGAGGAGGAATTCTTCCTGAAAACAGCAATATATAAATATAATATAATATTAAGTGTATTTTCTGATAAACAATTAATTCAGAATTAAAATATGATACACAGTGATTACTCATGAAATGAGTTGTCATTTGATTTAGCAAAAATAGTATCCTATTTTGAACTCGCATACGGATTATTTAAGAATGAAATAGATCCCATGATTTTGATTTGTTCAGATTAACCTTTTATTTACTGACGGTACTTGAGAGTAACATTTAAATCTAGCTTATATCTTTACTATATGACTATTTTTGCTGATGGTATTCTAAAGGCCTTATCACACGGCAAAATATCGTTGGCACTTTCCGCCAGCAGAAAATGATGTCATTGTGACCTCACTTCAAAGTTTCACATGATTGGTTGAATTTCGCAAGCGGACAATATTTTCATCACTATCGTCAGCATTTTCTAGCTGGTTAGAAAAAGTTGTTGATTATGAAAAACTTACTTGACCGGTTCTGAGGGTAGAAATGGAAAATAGCTGACGGAAAGTGCATACGATATTTCATCATGTTGATAAGGCTTTAAAGAACATGGAGAATATAACCCAAATAACATGAAGTTAATATAAGATAAAAGTAATAATTAAAAATATTGAATTAATGATAAAATTAATTAAGATATTTCTGTTAATTACACTTTTTTTCTTGGGTTCCCTGGGATTATTCTGCAAAGGAAACTAAATTACTGATGCCAAAATGAAATTGAAAATTATATGGTAACATAATTCGGTATATAAAGGGTTAAGAAGATATAATATTAATCTCTCTTTAAATTTCCATACCATACAATAAAATGGAATTTATCTTCCGATAGATTTACATGTAAAATTTCAGAATCAACCTTAAACTTCTTACTCTGTAATTAAGTTCAGTAACCTGTTGATGCAGAAATATATGAGACTATTCCCTCACCATAAACAAAGTAACATTTTCATCATCAGAGTCTTAAAATCTGAATGCAAAGATATGACACAAATTACTTTGGTTATTCTTTTGACTAGAGGAGTAGTAGTACTGCTGTCATAAGGAAAGAGATCTTGAGCATATCCACTTTCAGTATTCACAACTACATATTTTGATGACAAAGCAATGCATGCAAATTCCCCATCCATAGCCTAAGATAATAAAATGCATTTAAAACAATCATAGACATTACTTATCTCTGCCTAAGAATTATATGTAAATATATAATAGAAGAAAAATGACATTTACCATAGCAGCTGGTGTTTCAGGCACACTTACATCTCTCAGTTGAATAATTTTATCATCAGTTACATGACAGATGAGTAACTGCCTTCGTTTTGCAATGCATACCTAAATTTAATAAAAACCAATAAAAAAATTATCAAATGTTATGTGATGTAAAATATTTCTAATCATTCATTTAAATGGATTAATTTTTTTCTTAATAATTAAATCATGAATTAAATGAACAAAATGAGCATAGGACAAAATAATTTATTTAAACAAAGTGTAACTAGTTCAAATAATATATTGTCTTTATTAGAATGATTTTTCCTTAATACTTTTAATATTCAATTTAAAGATTTTTCTTAATATTCAGCATTCTTATGCAGATTTATTATTTATAAATGGATGGTTTGCTATTCAGGAAAGCCATAAATTTAAATACATTATTTTTACAACAACAACATATTAATTTTGTATCATTTATAATATTATGAAACATTAATATGTTCATCTAAAAAAAATATATATATAAAAATTGTTTCCCAAATTTGGAAATAATATATATATATACAAATGCAAAAAGCAATTGTATAGATAATACTTTTATTAATGCAGACACTTTTTATGGTTTTGATATTAGTCATTCAAAGTGAAGATGAACCCCCCACACACCCCCAAAAGAAAAATATATTAACTTGTGGGGGAGGGAAAAGGAGAGATCCCCAAACCCCCAGAGCAAAGAAATACCTCAAAATCTGGAAGTCAAAAGTATTTTCAATCACAATACAATCTCTTTACATATTTTGAATTAAAAAAAAAAGAAATATATATCATTTTTAGAATTACTATTATTTATATAATACAAAAAAATAAAAACATATTTATCTATAATACTAAGAAATTTTGCAATGTGCTTATAATTTCTAAAGCTGTTCCAAAAGTTATATTAAATGAAATCTTTTGCATCTTATTCTGATTGAATTATGTAATATGCATCACTAGAGTCAATGCATGGTGTTCCTTTAAGTTTAGCACATTTATTCATTCTTACATTTTTTAAACCCTTAAAAAGGCTCATAAAAAAATTATAGAGACTACAGAAGTTTTACACACATATTATTTTCAGGCATTTCAACAAGTGTAAGTTATTTTGAAAAAAATTATTTTTAATAAGAAAATGTTTTATTCAGAATTATCAATCATTTAAAAAAAATTTTATTTATTGTCTTTTTCTTTTCCCCTCTTTATTAAATATTTTTAGATTTCTTTATTTCTAAATTTCACCCCACTAAAACATTTTCTTCAAAAGAAAAAAAAATTAGAAAACCTTTTTTTATTGAACTGTACAATTGACAGAATTACAAAAAAAAAAAAAAAAAAAAAAAGCAATTATTTATACAATTCTTTAAAAGCCAATTTATCAGATATAAAAAGTGCAAGAAAAGTATTAAATTTATACCTCCACACTAAAGGGATTATTAGTTTCAGGATTTTCATTAAGGCAAAAATACGAAACTCCTTTTAGTTTAGTCATTGATGGAATAATCTAAAAGTAAAAGAAAGAAATTATAGCATTCATGTATTTATAAATTAAACTATCACTTATTAAAGATTAATATTTCTCTATAAATGTTAAAAAGTTTTCAAATATTGATATAATATAATTTACAACTGTTTATGAATTTTTTGATAAAAATGTTAAAAAGGTTTGCAAAATAAATTTAATTCTTGACAAATCCAATTTAAATTCATTTTCATTTCAATGTTTACAATTATTTCAACTACTGACAAAAGCAAATATGCATATACTATTTAGGGTGCATGTAAGAATACAATAGATTCATTTTTTTTAATTTAGAAATAAACATTTAATTATAATTATCATAAAAACATTTGAAGTAAGATAGAAGCATTTTGACATCTTGCACAACTGATAAATAATGATTATCCATAAGGGAACCCTTAAAGCAATTGATAAGAAAACAGATTTTATTTACCTTCAAAAAATATTTGCTTTTCTTCAGAAAATTGGGCAATATACAAAGCTTACTGTATAATGCATCTAAAAACTTTTAACCACCTTCTTTTACATTCCATAATTTAACATCTGCTTTCTATTTTTTCTTTTTGATTATTCATACTGAGAATGTTTGCTGATATAATATTGTTGATTTCAGTTGATCTCTTTAATTACAGATTTAAATACATTTGTTGAGTTAAAAAAATAATATACCCTTATTCAAAATCCAAAAACTTAAAAGACTTTTAATGATTTTAAGATAACAATAGTTATTCAAATTACTTTTTATTAAAATTAAATTATAATTACAATTTAACAGTCATATGAATGAATAAAAAGTAAGCTGTAATTCCTGTATTAAGAGAAAATATGTTTATTTTTCTATACAAAAATATAATATTAATTGAAACCATCTATATATTTAAAATTTAATTTAAGTAATTCTGATATTTAATAAAAAGACATTCATATTTATAGTTGTTTTCTCCTAAAATTCAATTATAATCTAAGAATTAGAGGAATAAGCATTTTTTCGTACCAAATTTTTTTTAAAAATAATTATTAAAACTTTAAAAAAAAATTCGAATTAATTAAAAGAGAAAACAAATGAGAAAAAAGCAAATAAATAAAAATAATAGCCCAGGTTGAATATGAGTCTCCTGAATGACATGCCAGTGCTTTATCTGCTATACTATGTAGGTCTCAGAAACAACATTTTATGAATATGCTGAAGTTATGCTGAAAGTTTGAGAGCCATTTTCTCAAAATTGACAGTACTACTAATTTTCATGAATGGACATTCTAAATACATACTACCATTATACTGAATCCCATTCCCCACTCAATATTCAACCTCCCTTGTACTCACCCATTGCAAGCCAAAGTCATAATTATGCATAAGTAAACTGAATGTACAACTGAAATGCCTAAAAATTAGTCAGATCTTATTTAATGAACACCTCTTATAATGAGAGATTTTATGATAAAAAATTCTTAACGTGATGTTTTGCAAAATGAGTGATAAGGTGACATCAAAACATCATATGCAAAACTGGCCTTTATCTCAGGAATCGGTTGAAGATGAATATAAGTCCCAAGAGAATTCTTTAGTTTAATTACATTAGCGTCCCTTTGTAAAGCAATACTAGGGCTATTTCGGGAACATTTTTCATTTTGAACCACGGTCAGATGCCAAGGACGACACCTAAGCTGGCACACACCTCTCCAAACTTCCACACCACACCAGCAGAAGGTCATTTGACTTGAGGAATTTAACGTGCAAGAGACCCTGTCACATGATGGTTTTTTGATGGAATCAAGTCTCAAACCTGAAACCCTCCAGGTCCAAAGCTGAGACCTTACCACCAGGCCACTGCGGCCTCCTATGAAAATTCTTATTTGGGGGTGGAAGAATCTGGTTCAATAGCACTGTTATATGCAACACCAAAGGCTTTCAGCAAGTGTGTATGAAGACTTAATTGCTGATATTTTGTCTCTGTCCATGCATTAGAGATATACGCAAACAACAAAGAAATCAAAGAGCTGATGAAAAAGCACTGCCAAAACTACCAGAGCTCATAAAACTTCCAGCTCTGCTACAGCAAAGAGTTGCAAATGACATCTGCCCAGAAAAGGAGGAAATAATTGTCTCAGCAGAGCAACAACTTTGAAATGAAATGTGGGAGATGCTCAAAAACAGAAATTATTGCACTATATGTGACAAATAATCATCCTAATCAGGCAGCAATTATGCATATAACAGTTTTATTTAATAATAATACTATGTTTACAATTTCAAAAAAAAAAAAAAAAATTCAGAAAATTCATAATCAAAAACAATTATCTTCAGACAATTTCTTGAAAAAAAAATATACATTTTATATAACAAAATACATTATCAAGTTATTTGAGTATATATTTCAGAATGGGATGCATTGTCCTATTTTTTTGATTTATATGGGGAAAAATCATATTTTTAGCAAAAAATGATTTCTTATTACCAGTATGATTCCTAAACAAATTAAGCTCATTAAGAGAGGTTCAAAAATACTTCAATTTTATAGAAGTACAAGAGAACAAAAAACAAAGAAGCCATGCAAAATCATTTGTATTGTTTAGAAAAATCAATACAATACACAGAAGAAAAAATTCACAATTTCATTTTTTAAACAAGTTATTGAGATTAGCCTATTTTTTGATTTATGAAGAATTCAATGGATGGACTGTTCATGTGAATGATATCCACTAAAAGATTCAAGATGTAAATGGACTAACCTAAAAGTTCCCAGTTTTCTGATAAAGTAGTGATTTCCTTGCATGCCTTCCCTTTTGCATTATGCTATTTTTAAACTACCCTAAAATATGACTCAAATGTATAAGTCTTAAAAAGCACATGAAACAAACAAAATCAGCAATTTTGATAAGAATTATCTGAGTTTTCAATATAATAAAAATTGCTATCTCTATTAAGTGTTCATTCAACCTGAATGAATACATAGAAATGGTAGACTAATATTTTTCATATGCTTCAAAGTTTTGACAATTCCCGTTTCAATTCGTTAAGCAAAGTTCATTTATAAAAGCCAATTACAAGCTTTATAAGATAAAATCTTTCAGAATTCCTGATGTGGCTTGAATTTCAATATTACAGTTTTTTTCAAAATGATGTTTAATACCTACATTAAATCATTTTTATAAATCAGATCATATCTTTAATGCTTCCCTAATTTTTTTTCTTTCAAAACCTTCTGTTCTGTTTGCATTGAATGAATATTCAAGTCAATGTGACCCGAATATTAAATACTAACTTCAGAGAACAATGATTTAGGAAAATTGTTTAAAGATAAATAAAAATTGTTTTAACATATTAAATATTAAGATATCCAATGAATATCTAAACATTGAACTATATATTTAAACTTTTTGTAAATGAATTAAAAGCTTTTTTTCTCATTTTTCCTAATTCATATTTTCAATTTCTACAAAAAGATGTCACTTGAAGCTGGCAGATATGTTTATACTTCATTTCTCAATATATTTCATTTCTTATCATTGTTTCATGCAAACAACCTATATATATATATATATATATAAATTGATTTATTTACTTTTATAAGAAAAAGCCTTCTTTGGGATAGTTTAATTTTCAACTATTTAGTATTTCTTATGTCCAGTTGATAATTGTTATAAACATTATTGACAGAAATATTATTGTAAAAATAATTACAAGATTTTTTTTCTTACAAATATATATATGTATTAAAAATTTACTATGGCAAGTAAGTGTTCTCAGAAATAGTATCCAATACCATTGATACCATTTTTATGGAACAGTTGTATGGTCTATCTTTAATTGATTTATCTTTATACATTATGTTCCTATTAATGACTTTTGTTTTAGGAATTTCATCATAGCAGTTGTATCATCTGCAAAATAAAAGTTTGAGATACTTTGTCTACTGTACTTGTTTGTTTGCATTAATTTGTCATTCAATTAAGTTCTTGTTTATTTTTACTCTTAGTAAAAAACATAATATTTCATTTTAGGAATAGCCCAGTTTGCAGAAATATATTAAACTAGCCGCCTTTGGCGATCATCTGGTTCGCCATGAGTAATGCTTTCTAAAATTTTCAATTAAATCACATATTCATTAGCCTTGAAGTATTTCCGGGCATTGATTGGCCTGCAATTAATATTTTCTTTAAGATGATGGACGGGAAGTTCTAAAAGAACATGCTTTCCTTAATAATATTCTATAATTTTATAAATTAGTTTTAATTATTGATTTAGAAGACTGGTTGATGTAGCAACTTTTATTTAAAATATTAATAAAAATATTTTGTAAAATATGGCTCACAGAGCAAAGTATGAAGAAATCTAAAACTCATTATTCATAAATGCATTGTTTGACTCAAGCTACATAAAATGCAATTATTTACTTCATTTAGATCAAATAAATAGTATTAAAAATATATATATGCCTATTAATAATCTTTTACAAACTGGCCATTGGACCAGAATTTGAATGCATATCCTGTATAAAAAAAGATAATTTATTGAATTAATGATTTAAATATCGCAAACGATCATAGAATCCTTTGCCTTGCCTTTTTTAAAGAAAATATCACATTTCATATTTATTTTATTTTATCCAGTCACGTGCTAAAAGTTGCATTTCTTTAGATTTAATTTGCGATGATAGTTTTTTTTAAATTTGAACTTCCATCATTGTTTTCTTTTATTTTATCTAGTCACGTGCTAAGTAAAAACATGGTTAAAATATTTCTGTAAAAATAGAAGCTTAAGTTATATATTAAAACACTGATACTATTAGAAAGCTAGTTTTATAAAATCTTTAACTTTATGTAAAAATCCTGTTTGAGCGATAATATTTTCGGAAGTTATAGCGGAAAAATGTTGAAATTTCGCTTAAATTTTAATTAATTCAAATTCTAATTTAAAAATTCGAAAAAAGGGCTCCGAGGTGCACATTCCCGACCTCCAAGGTATACATGTACCAAATTCGGTAGCTGTAGGTCCAACGGTCTGGCCTGTAGAGCGCCAACACACACACGCACATTGAGCTTTATTATAAGTATAGATAAACCATTGAACCCTCTAAGTTTATATGTTAGATTATTTAGTACTCAAATGCCTGGATTTTTTTCCCTTCTTGTTTTAACCTAAAATTTGTTCCAGCATAAATTTGAGCATTTAATGAAACTTTGGCACAATCGGAGTGTAACCCACTGCTGGGCACAATGTTCAAAAATTGCCAACTCATCAACCAGAGTTTCGCCCAAACTAATATTTGTACATGCCAATAACAAAAGTGTAAGACAATAAGGTTGCCAGACTAGAGATAACAGATTTTGCCAGCTTTGGTACATTATTATCAACTTGGCAAAGAATGGGGTTAAACTACAGTTCACCTGAAATTTTATTATCATCTAAAGAAAAATTTAGGTGACTTATTTTTTACATACTGTTGGAAATAACGCATTGAAAGAACTGAGTATTAATTTACCGCTACATTTTCATACAGATAAAATAGTTTTTTGCTGAAAGTCTAGCCATTTTTTTTTCAAATGTCATGAACAACAGAAATTTATATGTGTGGTTACTTTCTAATGAGATTAATTTAATAAAAGCAAACATTTCAAAGGAATTTATTTTGATCCCTTCTAGTTGAATCAGTAATTTACAATACAAGATTATATATACAAAGAAGAGAAATAGGACAATATCATACTGAACTGAATAATTTACATATATACAATGCTGATGTACGTGGCACGAAAGTCAAACTTATTACTATTTGTTGAATGGCAACAGTCAAATATAAACAAAATATCTTACAAATTTCAGATTGCTTCATTCATTGAACCTTTTTACAGCTGTACTGAATCAAATGCACCGCTTATAATGTAGCTGCTAAATATTATTAAAAGTATTCTGGAGGTAGTTTACCATGTCACCAAAGAGGACAATAAGTCAGAGGAAAAAAGAATTTTTTTTTTAAAAAAAAGAAAGAAATCTCCAAAACTAAAAGTTTAATCAAATACATAATAGGCCTTACTGATGCCAAATAAGTAATTGTGATAAGATTTAAAATTAATGTATGCCTTCTTGCCAAGAATGTCAAAAAATATTTTGTGTCAAACAGACCTAAAAAAACCAATAGTCCTAACACAAGTTATCAAATTATAATAATAAAGCAAATATTCATTTATGCATAAAATTTGTTCCTATAACAAATTAGCACATTAGCAGCACAATAGATTTCTAGTTTTTAATTCCAAATTAAAAGAAAAGAATTTTTACTATACCTCTAAATCAAACATATTGAGCACAATAAGATTTCCATCACAAAGCAAAAGAATTCGATTTAAAGCTGACAAAGCTTTCAGCAAAGTAATTGGTTTTTTCTGTACATCAAAAAGAAACATATATTAATACATAAAAGTAACATACAGCATCAACAATATGTAATCCCTTTTAATATCATTAAAAGCATTATATATATATATATATATATTCATAAATATATATATATATAAATATTCATAATATACCTAAGTAATTCTTTTATTTGATCATTAAATGAAAATTCCAGATAAATAGTTTTTTAAATGTGTAACAAATAACAAAGCTGCAAGTGAACTTTAAAAAGTACTATTATTATTTTATTTCAAATCAATATCTATACATAGAATACAAGATTTCATTCATTTGGAGATGATTTTTAAAATAATTATGAGCTTTTTAAATTATAATTATGTCTTAAAGAAAAATTTTAAAAAAGGTATTATCACTAGTTTGAATTTTTCTAGGGTAATAAATAATCAGATTTGACAAACATTTTTATTGCTGTTGTAACTCTAAAAATTTTGTTTTCTCGATACAAATCATTGAAAGATAGAAAGTTTTTTTCTGTGTTATTAAGAATCAAATAGAAGAGCCATTTATGGAGTTAATGAGAGATAATGACAAGTCCAAGATACTGTGCTTACAAACTGCTGGAGTTTGCATTTGCCATTGACATTATGTGTATTACGCTATCAACCATTTGAAGAATTTCAAAGGTACTATTATAAGTACCTATAAAAACGGAATTGTAGAAATTGTATGGGCATCCATAAAAAATTAACTAAAGAGTCCCAGCATGAACACTATTAATACCAGATCAAATAAATGTTGAAGAGAACATTTGTCCATTACTCGCATAGGTAACTTTTTACTAAGTATTTATAATGAGTAAAAAAAAATGCATAATGATAGCAAATAAGAAGAATGAAACAAACATTCAATAATCTCTCATTTCAGAATATTCAAAGAATTTCAATTTTGAATCAATTATTTATTACTGTTTATTTACAATTATTCCCATATTCCTTATTTTTACTAACTTAAAATTCATTACTTTTATAGTAACTTTTTTTTTCAAAATGACTTAAATTATCAAGATTCCAGCTTATAATGCAATATAGATTATTTTGTATCTTATCCATCTTTTTGCATAGATATTTTTTCAATAAGTCATTTTGAACGATTTTTTTTCAATGATAGTCATTTGAAAAAGTGTCACAATAGTAACTATCTGACACAGCAGAAGTGTGGCAGATTTCTTGTACAGAATGCATTGGCAGGCATACAAAAGCAAGTCTTATTTTCATATTCTTTAATTTTACTAATTATAAAAGAATATATATTTATTAACAAAATTACAATGTAAAATGATTAACATTTCCTTTAATAATTTAAGTGGGTTTTAATAAATATAAATGACACATGCTTACAATATCCAGGTATTTTTGATTTTGTTTTGTAGAGTCAAATAATGTTGTTCCCTCAAGGAATTGTTTTTCTTCTAACATATAATGAATAACAAAGCTAAAGGCAGAAAATTCATAAAATTAAAATTCATATAAATATTATATTAAATCAGAAATTATTAACAATATTTTAAACAAAATATCAAAAACATGTATTCATAAAATGTAAAATATGTAACAAATATAATTTCTTCTCAAGCTAGAGGCAATTTTAAATTTTAGCAATCAAATATATTTCATAATTATTATGAATTGTCAAAAAAAGAAAACAATTTGATTGTATTATTCCTATTAACTCAACACAGAATAAGACCATACCAGATTTTTTTATATTTGGCACAGATGTACTATTCATATATTCAAATATAAATTTCATATTTTTCCACACTGTGGAAAAATATGAAATTTTATTGAGATATGTTAAGTTGCTCGTGGATTATAAAGCTCTAATAAACGGAATGAAAATATGAAATAACATTCTTTTAAATAGCTATAAAAACTGGATTAGAAGTTTGAAGTAGATATTATATGGAATTTTTTAAGGCTCTTTCCTATAATATGCACAGCATAGATTAAAATAAGAAAAAAATATATATATTTCAAAATTAAGTTTAAAATGCTTTATTATTTTTTTTAAAAAAGCAAATATTTTGAAATTAATTCCAAGAATAGTTTGAATTATAATGCACCACAAAGCAAATTTGAGGATAATGGCTTTATTGTTAAAAAAATTGGAAACTGGATCTCCTTTTCGTGAGATGATTTAATGAAATTTCAATAAATTAATTTAATAATTATTATAACTAACAGTAAATTGTTTAAAAGAAATGTTGAAAAAAATTATTAACTATTAATTAATATCAATTTGCAAGAACAGCCTCCAATATTAGAGATATCAGCCTGTTTAAAATGGCTTAGCAAGTTCAAATCTGTTTGAACTTGTTATACCTGTAATCAATTTTTGAGTTCCACTGTTGCTTGCAGTAGAATATCATATAATGAATATAGTCATTCCTGAATGCATATAATCTGAGTTGGTTGTGGGCTATAAGTTGATATTTACTTATTATTTAAAATTAATGCTTTTATTATTTTAGTGCTTCAGTAAATGAAAATGTTATTAGTTTAAAAAAAACTTAAAATCAATTATAAAAGTGTAAAAATATTCTTTAAATTCATGTTTAATGTTAGTAATTAATTTTTTAACATGCGATTGATAGTTTAACACTGAATGTAAATGTTTGTGTTAAATATGAGAACTAAGATGGTCTGAATTTATTGTTGTTATCCATGAAAAGAAACAAATAATTTTGTCTGAGATTTTGAAATTGCAGAGAAATGCATAGTCCAACATATTAGGTCCAAACAGTCAATGACTTAAAAATTTGCAATAAGAAGGAAATTACTATTTTAAAAATGCACAGTTTTTAAGTGATTAAATTGTTGAAGATAGTCAATCAGACCGAGAGAAAATTTTGGACAATGTTAGAGACTACTTTACAATGAAATCAGCACTTGTTCAATCACCTAATATATCTCTAGGTAGGTGAGTGCCTCACTACAAAACATATTGGGCAACTTGGCAAACATAACTATTAGATTGATGGGGAATAATCTAATTTGATTAATGTAACAAATGACAAAATACAAAATTATAAATGAAATTTCTATTGACTGCAGCAGGGAAGGGGAAAATGTGGTTACTGTCTAGAGTGAGCTGAGCTGTATAAAATTCTGGAAAAATCCTTCACTGATAATTTAATCGAAAAAATCCAATTCTGCAAACAGATTACATTTGGCAAGTAGTTCAACAGCAAATTGTCCTCTTTAATTCAGCATGATTTCATTGACAAGCAGAATTTTAGAGCTTTATAATTTGGTAAAAGTGAAGAATACTGTGTTCCTTGCTGAGCCAAAGATGCCAAGTCACCAATAAAAATGGCAGACATAATAAACAGACACTCCTAAAAAGCAGTTACGGTTACCACTATCTGTTTTAAAATTATGGTCTTTGCTGCTAAGCAATGTAATTTTTATTTTAATCTGAGATTTAACTTATTTTGTATCTGAGATTATTATTAAATTTTTTTTAAACCTTTGGATCACTATCACTGCTTATATTAACAGTTTTGAAGAAATTTTTCAAACCAACTGCACCAGTTTGTAATGCAAAAAGCAATATTTAGATCATGTGATGCCTTACGGCATCTGAAGAAAGTACAAGACAGAATTTTTTAACTTAAAAAAAAAAAATCCTACAGCTTTGCTAATGGTGGGAGTGGGAACCTTGTAGCTTCGTTAGCACATTGAACAAAAAGACTATGTGGATAACAGGAATAGGATATACACACAAACATCCTTTTCTAACTATTATATATATATATATAAATATATATATATTCCACTCACCCTTCATCCATTCTGCAGGTTTAAAATATTGTCTTCCATTTCATTTACCTGACATCCATTACTGCACAATTGTCAACAAAACAAATTACCAAGGGAACAAACTATTAGAAGAATTAATTAAGAGAGTTGCTAAGAATTCCATTGCAGTTGACTTTTAATGTAAGAAAGCAGATGATTTTGTAAATTGAGAAATCAAATGATTTTTTTTAAAGCAGACACTGACAGTTAAAAATTGCAAAAGAATAAGTATTTTCTGTTCATATTTACACAAAAAATAAAATTGCAGTGTCTTATTATTTATAAAAAACTTTTAATTATAATAAAGAACAAAATTTAAATCCTTAATTGTTTTTCTTTGTTATTTTTTATTTGACATTTTTCATGAAACAATCATAGTTCATGTACAACTCAATCATTGTAAGAAGTAGTAAACAAAACATAATTAGGGTTTCTAGAAGAGCGTTCTGCCATATTGGCAAGACACTCGGGAAGCACATTATGCTTCAGTTCAACCTTATAATTCATAAGCAACTTGACTCATCTCAAAAAAATTTCACATTTTTTCTAAATCTGTACCAATAATGTGTCAGTAACAAATTTCAAGATTATCTTAGCGGTGAATTTACATTCTGCGTTGAGTTGTTGAATGATAAAACAGTAATTTTCATATAAATATAAAATTTTTAGATATTATTTAAAATTATTATTTGTAATAAATAATAAATAAGTTACATAATAAATGGAAATTTTAAATTTTTTGAATTTAATTTATTACATAGTACAAAATATACTTCTTATATGAAAAGTAAATAAAATATTTACATATAATAATTAAATGTGATGGAAGTTTACATTGTATAAGAAAAGTTGAGAATACTTTGAATGCTAAGAAGTCAAACTTTTACATATAAAAAAAATCTAACTATACAAACCATTCTCGTGTCCCAATATACAAATTTTTTCCACAACTTTCTAAGCATTCCACCTAAAATTACATAGTAAGCAATTAAAAATATGAAATTAATTTAATACTAGGACAGACTAAAGATACCTAGGATATAGTTAGGACAGACTAAACATTTTACTATTATCCAGCTCATTAGAAAGGAATGGTTTTAGTTTTAGTTATATTAAAGTCTCGTTTTTTACAGTAACACGAGGGCTATTTTGGGACATTAGAAAGGAATGGAAAATGATCATAAGCAAATGAACACCAGTAAGAACATAAATTTTGCTATCTTAGTCAAAAATAAATACAACCAACCACCAAATGTATGTGTTTCCAAATCTGACATTGAATTAAATTTAGTTAAAAGATCACATTAATTTTAGTGAGCGTAATAGCATGCTTCTAATATAACTTTTCCACAGCAACTGTAGCAAAGCATAAATATTAATTTGAAATATTTAGTCAAGAAGCATACCAGTATCATTATTTAAATATAAGGGCAGCAATCTTACATAATACAGCCAAAAGGAAATTAATAGTATTCTGCATACATTTGTAATAAAAGATTTTATGACAGTAGTTAAGGAAAAGGAAAGTACAATAATTTGTTGACAGTGTTTTAAGATTGGTATATATTAAAATGTATAATGTAAAAAATTGTTCCTTAAAAGGAAAAACAGAAATTAATAATATGGAAAACTGATATAAAAAAGATCAATGAATATTCTTTTTATAAATTTGCGCAGTATAAAAATTGCTATACACAGCATACAGTTCAAATACCATGAAATTTAATGAAAGCAAAGAAAAAAACCAAGTTTAATCCATTATGTTATTATATTTTACAAGTTCAAAGGGTTTTTTTTTCTATACTTTATGCAACATAATCCAATAAAAGAGAGGAGTTAATTTTTTTTAGTTTTTCCCATATATTAAAATAAAATTTAAGTCATTTTTCAAATTATGGTTTCCAGCATCATTTAAAAATTAATTAGAGAAGAAGAACCAAAACAGAAAATCATTTTCTCAGGGTAAATATCAAAAAGAACTTATAAACCATATAATGTAATCAGTTAATGTAGAACCCAAAATTTGAAAAGATACAGTGTTACGGTCAGAAGACATTCTGTAATTTTAATTACTTTTTAAAGATACATATATATGCAGATTCTATATACTAACAGATAATTACACTGTGTATTAACTATACCATAAAAAACACATACATCAAGAATGTCATACTAGACTGCAGCCTGTGTATACTAATGACATGTGGTTAAACTTAAAGTTTGCATGCAAATAGGTAAAAGTGTATTAATGGTATACAGTTAACACATAAATACCAGAAACATTTTTCAATCGTCTCAAGTTCTCAACTAGTTTGTTAAAAATAGTTATAGCAAACTAAAAACTATTGTTTTTTTAATCAATAAAACAACTAAAATGAAAAATTAAAAGCTATAGCACTGAATAACTTCATAACACTTTAGAATTGCAAAAATTAATGTCAAAAAATGAATCTTGATTATTTTATTTCTACTGACAGTGGCGATTTCCAGCAATGAGTATTTATTTTATGAAATTTCTCCGAAATGTAATATTTTAATGTTTATGCAAGAATATATTTCTTAACAAAATTTATTGAATGTTTTTAATTATAAAGGAAATGACATGTTCTTATATGAACTTCCACACAAAATGTTTTGATCAAGTAAAATTAAATACCACAGTTTTCACTTTATCGGTCCATGAAACTCGTTCAATAGCAGGAACTAAATCAAATGCTTTGACAGTCATTGTGAAAAGTAGTTTCAATCAGGAATTGTTTGATTAGAAGCCGCATAAAATATATGACAGGAAGGTATCCAACTCATGACAGTCATCTTCAATCCTTCGGTGGAATGCCATGACTTAATACTTCAGAAAACATTTTACATATACATATCAATAGAATTTGGAGTAAATTTTTCTGTAATTTCTTTTCTCATTCTTCACATAGAAAATCTAATCAATGTATACACATGGCAACTCCTCCTTTTGCATCAAAACAGAAATATTTACTTTCCGTTTCCG
>JAPMOQ010000510.1:82534-98645 GCA_026543055.1 Argiope trifasciata | reverse complement strand
TGAAAAAATACACTTGAGTTATTTTAATATCTTATAAAATGTCAATCAGCTGCTAAGGAATTTTTTGTGCTCCTGATAAAGCTTCGTATTGTACTTATTCAGCATTTAAATACTCTTAATATAAATAATGAATGTGAATTTTAAAAAGTTTATATCAAAAACTTTCATGCTGAAAGCAAGAAGTTAATATTTAGGTACCTGACTGACATTCAGATATTTATAAATCTGTGCTAAATGAAGTGCCATAAGGATATTTATTTTATATTAGCTTGCCACATCTAGTCTGTGATGTATATAGCAATAACAATAACTATATCTTTTAAAATTTGAAAATATTTTTGAATTTTAATTACTGCAGACCTAATTATCAAGCAAAATTTCTGAATGCTACTATTTTTAGAAAACGATTTTATTATTTTGTGTTTATACTGCACACTATTAAAAATAGATAGCTCAAGTTTTAAAATGATAAACAATACTTAGTATTTTGGTTGCACTGAAATTTTGTTGTTGAGGGTGATATTTCCATTTATAAAATTCATTAAAAGTTGTAAAAAATATATATATGTGGTTTAAATTTTTTTCTTAAAATTGATATATAAATTACAGTTATTATTTTTTAGAATAAAACATATTTCAGAATCTAGAAAAATGAATTATCTGATTTAAACTACTTCATAAATAAAAATAATATTAAAATTTTTTCATAACCTTAGTAATATCTAGAACTGGTTCATATATAAAACATCAACTAGGCATTTATTCATACTTCTTGAACTGATTAAGTTTTATTGTCATAATTATCATCGGTGTCATCATCTCTAAAAATGCTCTCAGCATCAGAATCTGAATTGATGTTAAAAGAAATGTTTTCCACAACTTCTTCGACAATGCCATCAGTTTCCAAATACTTTTTTTATGTGCTCGACATGTTTGCAATGTTTTTCCCATCTCATATTTCTGTATTTGTAATGGCTTCTGACGCAAGACTTATATTGGTAGTTGCATTTCTTTCTCGCATGTAACGGTGAATATCCGCCCAAATAAATTTTACTGGGTTTAAGTGTCAGTGGTGTGGAGGAAGTCTCGAAACATCATATCCTTGTTCTTTTAGAGTTTTGCCAGTAAAATTTTTTTTCACTGAACTTCTTGCTATTTTTTATCATAGAGGATTTTTTTCTTGTTAGGCACACATGTTATCCTTTTTTGGGGTATGGGATCTTGCACTTTTATGCGATAAGCTGCATTATCCATAACTGTTACTGTATTCATTGGAATATTAGATAGCAGCTTCTCAACTATCCATTCTTTAAAATTATCAAAATTCATCTGCTTGTGATAATCTCCAATTGCAGATCCAGCTTTAAATAATAAGGCAGCATTTGGAATAAAACCAGATACTGATCCAGCATGAACCACAGTCAATGATCTGAGCTATGGTTGATGGCAGTGTCAATTTTTTCATTTCTCTAACGTTTTTCAAAGTAAAGATTGCTGTCCAAGATTGCTTTTTTTATTATTATTATTTCCTTAAGGAAACGAAATTGCCTATCTGCTATGTGCAATCTTTCAATTAAAATCTATTTGTGGTTTCTGCAACATTTGTTCTGAAAACCTGCAATGTGGAGTTATTTCCATAGAATTTCTCTTTTACAGAGAAAATTTATCTTTTCCTTTGCAACAGGAAGCAATCAAGATAAAAATTGAATTTTTTTTTTTTTTTTTTGCATAAAACTCATTTACAATTTTTCGTAGAACACAGAGCTGAAAATTGTCCAATTTTGCACTTTGAGCCTCAGGATGCTTTTGATGTTTCCCCGGCATAGATAACTATCCATTTCTATATATCTTCCTTTTATTTTTAAAGGGAAGATCTTCCTTTTTAATTTGCTTAATTCTTCTAAATGAAAAACCAGCAGCTGAAGCAGCACATTTTTGGGTTTGGGAAAGGGGAAAACAAAAGTGTTCCAGCTCTAGCCTCATCTTCACAAAATTTTGTTACATTTATTACATATCTCTTTTGAGTGAATAGTTTGCCCTTTTAAAGACATTTTTCTACAAACTCGGCGTCAATTGTTTGTTTCGAAAAATAAAAACTTTTGAAATTAAATATATATTATGTACTAAGAACTAGCTAGAAGAACAAAAAGTATGACAGCAGATGGTAACTTGAAGTAACTGAGAAAGATTAAACATTCGCCATTTGGTGTGCATTTAGGGTTATCTCATTTACATGAGTGGGGGTATTTACCCGTCTTCCCCATACTGAAATGAACTCTACCTCCAAGAAGATGAACCGAAGTGCCTTCTCCTGGTGAGCCTAGAATACTTATCGTTATTTGTACCTCAAAGAAGCTAAGCATTTTTTAAATTGTATATGTTGAGCACTTTACAACACTCATTTAAACATTTTAAAATAAAAAAAAGTTAAAGGCAATAACCAAATAAGAAATTTTAATCTAATACTAAAATACGAGGAATGGTTGCCAAGTTGAAAACCGCCCCAGAATTAATAAACTCCGGTAAAATTGGGGGTCTGGGGTTTTTGGCCACGAGGAATCAATTGGCGCCAGTTTTGAAGCGCTACGGTCGAGCAGTTCGGATTTACAGATAGGATATTTTCAAACTTTATTAGTTCGCCATAATGGCTACTTAAATTTTCAAGCGGTAACGTGCTGCCATCTATAGCCAATATGGCGAACTAATAAAGTTTCCAGAAGATAATCCGGAACTCAAGGAACTGATCTCGAAATGGATGATCCATAACCCGTGTGGTGATATGAACCCAAGCGCTTCGTGCATGGTCAGCAAACATGGAAGAGACCAGTGCAGATGGGGATTTTCAATGGAACATCAAGACATGATATCGCTGGTGGACGATGAAAAGCCAAGGTTTAACTGGTTATCTTTTCACCAATGGTTTCACAAATTTTCTTATGGCATGTATTGTTTTGATAAATCACAATTGAAAATTTAAATCTTCGAGTTAGCTTCGATATCTGTTTTCTCCGAGCGGAACTCGGTCACCTGCTGGTTATAATAATAATCATTATTTACTGAATTTTCGTCTCCTAATTTTATGCAAAAAAGATTTTCAAAACCTGTTTCAATATATTATACCTGCTCTAAATTTGAATTTTACATATCTAATGTTTTTAATTGATAGGAATGAAATCAGTATTTCACCTTTGCTTTCATTTCTTTTAAGTTATGTTGTTTGTTTGATGCAGCACAATCAAAATGCCTCTTATCCTAATCATACCAAATTATTCCATATTGTTTGAAATTAAATGTCAGGGTAAAATGTTTGAAGATAATTAATTATATGAAGATTTTATTCAACCAAAATATGGTAGTTTATATCAATAAATTTGATAATGGTATGAAAATTACAATCTTAACATAAATTTTTACTTTGTAATGCAATGTTTTTATAATATAATTTTTATTTCCTGATACGATTCTGAAATTTCATACAGTTACTTATTAAAAAAGATGAAACAATATTTTTTAAACTGTACTTGTCTGATTTTTAACATTGACCAAAAATAGCAAGAAACTTTTTTCATAAATTAAAAAATATAAGCAAGTGCAAAAATATATATGAAAAGCATGTACAAATCACATGCCAACATTTGAAATCGTAAAATTGGTTTAAAATTTTTGTGTTGCTTTTTGCTTGCCATTATAACCGACATATGACTTTTAAACTTCATTATTAACTAGATTTTTTTATGTATCCTATTGGATTTTTCTTGTACAGAAGTAATAGGTAGAATTGACTGTAATATTGGGTTATGGATTTATAAAAGATGAAATAGATGTAAAATATAAGTTAATACAATGTATCTTTCTAAAATTAAAATAATTTTTCAAAAAGACAGAGAAATAAAAATGAAAATCAGTATAACAATAATCACTAATTTTTTTTCATCTAAAAATGCTGATCTCTAAATTTTACAAGAATAAAAAAATACTTAATTCTTAAAAAACAAAACTCCATTTGTAACTGTTAAATCACAAATGTTTAATCCTTTTCTCTATTTACTCTATCCCTCTCTGACAAAATGTTTTAGATTTGAAGGGAAAAAATAAATGCTACTTAAGAAATATTTGCTGAGGTATCCAAAAATTTTGTTAATTTAAAAATTTCATTTTGTTTTTATATGTGTTTTTTGAAAAACGATGTATATTATATGAAAAGTAAATGGTTGATTTGCCTCAATTCTTTATTAAAGGTGCAAAATTCCTCTGAATATTGCGAATGTACAAAATACTTAATTGTTATCATTATTAAGTAATCATTATATGGCTTTATAGCATGGTAGTAGGAATGCCATTTTTGTTTTACTTCAACTGAGATTGTAAATTTTGCTTAACTTTAAATTAAAGTGCATGCTGTAAGTAACCAGTATTATCGTGAATTTTATTTTGTTAAATTCTTGGCAGTGAATAAAAAGTTATTTTTGTTCTGTATATAAGCACAAACATTGCCTTCTTTTATGCATTTTTTTGTCTTTTGGCATACAAGTAAGTACTTGATTTCCCATATTACTTAAAGAACAGCTTAAGATTTATATAATAGTAAGAGTTATTTGACTATCAAAATTTAAACCTTAAAAATATTTTGCAGGAGAAGCTAATTAGAGACAAAATTAGATAAAATATAAGTATCTTTGTTTTGGTACATTCAATATAAAATTTTTTATTTCTTACAGGACACTGCTGGTCAAGAACGATATAGAACAATTACTACTGCCTATTACCGTGGTGCCATGGGATTTATTCTGATGTATGACGTAACAAATGAAGAATCATTTAATAGTGTTCAAGATTGGTAAGCTCCATTATGAATTTTTTTAATTGAATTTTTATGAAAAATATGTTAATCTTTATGAAAAATATGTTAATAATTATTATAGTAGACTCAGCTTGATATTGTGCCATTGCTCTTTCTCTAACCATTATGATGATAGCCCAATCAGGTATTTGTTCAAAAATAGAGACCATCAGTCATTACATTTGATGATAACATTAGGAAGAAATATGCATAAATGGAAGTTTTGTATGCACTTGCATATAATAATGAATCAATGCACCTTGAAATCTCAATTTTTCAATTTAATGCATAAAAATTTTTACTTAATGATTTTTTATTTTTTTAGCATATTGACACATAGTTTTGTTTTCTAATTGGGACCATGAAGGATCATTGTACCTGGGAAAAAACTCTCATTAATTAAAAAAAACTATAATTTTGAAAAAATTAGTTTTGTATTCTTAATACAATTAAATGAATTTTGTGATTTCTTTTTAAATATTTGCTTTTTTCTGAAAAATGTTAGGAATTAAACTTTTGACAAGCTGATATTTTGATTCTTTTGTCCTTTTTTAAAAGAATTTTAAGCTTATTATTTGAACATTTCTTTTCAAAATAAAACAAAAAACAATCGTTAAAACTTTTTGGTTATTTTTTATTGAAGTATTGTATTCAGCAAATTTTCTCATCTCATTGATGCTTTTTCTTTAATATTTTCATTTTTAGCTAATTTTTTGATTTTTAACAAAATCATGGATAATAAAAGGTGTAAAATCATAGAAAAAACATTTAGTATTAATATTTTTTGAACTGAGATAAAATCCAATTTAAAATACAACTTAGAATGAAAAGTCACAAAGAATTGTTTTATAACAAAATGAAGAAAACTAAAATTTATAGACCATTTTAGTAATTAAATGTCTGTTTTAAATAAGTAATTTTTTAATAAGGTATTTGATGACCTTATATTATTCTGGTAAATCTTCCTATATAGCAAATTATAAATTTAAAGATGCTTTTTAAAAATAATGAAAAAAATGTGCAAGAAAGTCTGCTGTATAAATTTAGGCGTAATATACATCAAATTGATTTTATGTATGTTCTGCTGCCTGAAGTCTCTTTTGATGGTACTCAAAATCCCTTTAATATTGTTTATATGAATAGCTATTACGAAATCTTTGAAATTTCTGAAAACATATTTAAAAGTCCTCCTGTAATATAATATTCAGGAAAAACATATACTCAAGCATTATTTATTTCTTTAGAAATATATATCTTTCCTAAATAACTTTCTGTGGCTGTACCTCTCTTTTGTTTTCAACCATCTAAAATTCTCTTTAATTTCTCATATACTCTCTTATTTCTATATTTAAATACAGCCACCTTTTGTGACCAGGTGATTTGCTAATATTAATGCTCGTTAAAATTTCAATAATTAAATATTCTTTGTAACGCCTCTTTTAATAGCTTCTTCATCAAAATATTTTAATACTTCGAATTTCAGTAGTCATAATTAACTCATAATATTATAAAGGCCTTCAGCCATAATTTAATATTTATATCTCTTATTTTCTGTTAGCTCCTGTAGAGAATATGCTTTAAATTAAACTGGAAATAATCTGCAATTAATATAAGAACATTTTTTTTAAAATATTAGTATTGAAAGCAGAGTTGCTGTGTATTTAAAAATTATGGGCACTGAAGAATATTTCTCTTAATTTACGCAATATTACAAGAAATTTTCACCAAAATTTTCTCAGATTCATCATGAGCAGGTCAATTAATTAACAATATTTAATTTTAAATGAATCAAGCCTTAAGAAAATAAACAGAATCGTTTTGAAATAATCGATTAAAAATATACTAAGCCTTCAAAACCAAGTCTATATCGCTTCAAAATAATTGTTAACAATCAGAACACAATCTGCATGCATGAATTTTCAATGCCAATTATGGTAACGTAAGTGCATGAATTTTCTAGAGCCAGTTGAGGCAACACTAAGCAGATTAGAAAAAATTAATTTCCTTTATTCAGTTTTATTTTAATTTAAAAGTAATTCAGAATGAAATGAAAAGATTGATCAATTAACAATGTTTAAGTTTAAATGTATCTAATGGTAAGAAAATAAACAGAATCATTTGAAATAAGGGCTGAAAATATGTTTAGCCTAACCTCGTTAGCATGGGGGAGGGACTGAAGTCTTACTCATTTGGCAGTGGGAAAAGGGGTTTTTTTACAGGAAAAGTTAGTTTCTAATTTATAGTTAAAATTCTAATTGAAAATTTAGAAAAAGGGATCCCAGGTACACATTTTAGACCTCCAAGATATGCATGTGGCAATATAGGTATAGGTCAAATGGTCTGACTTGTAGAGCGAGCATCAACACACACACACACATTATTACAAGTATATTTATATATATATAATAGAAAATATGTAATGATTTTCTGAATATAATATAAAACCTAATTAATTTCCTAATTTTTATCTTAATTTATTCCATGTTAACTTTATCATTAATTTTTTTCCTATGCCCTGATCCAATTCCCACTTTTTAAAATTTAATTCCTATACAAGAGGGGTAAAACTGCCGATTTTGTAATTTCCAATCTAGGAACGACGGGATGAAAATCCCTGGTACCCGCTCAGATTTTTCACAGATAACTAAGATTTCTTTGCCTCAGTTGTCATGTGGCAAAGAAATCCCTATCACAATCTTATAGTGAATCTCTTTTCTGCCTCCTATATCATGATGCAAACAGGCATTATTCAGTACTTTATTCTTGTATAAATTATGATTCCTGTGGTAAATTAAACCATAATTAAAATGTGAAGGGTTTTTTTTCTCTCTCTCTCTTTTCAATCAGGCATCGATCAAAATATATGTGTATATGTATTATTACACTTAATTCTTATCCATTTCAACAATTTACATCAAAGATGCCAATCATACAGATTTCAACTATACATATATCTGCACATTTTTTACTACATAAAATTCTGATTTATAGTTGTTGAGCTACTAACATTCTGGTTATAAATGTGTTATTTTATTATTATTTTTTTTTTTTTTCAAATATATTTCAGCAAAATCTTGCATATTCAATTTATTCTCTCTAGCAAGCCTGGAATAATCTTAAAAAGTACGTTGAACTGTCAAAAATGTTGGTCCATTATTTATTATAAATTAGCTTCATTTTTTAAAAAAATCCTTAAACTAAAAAATTTATAATATAATTTGATGGTGCTTTAAGCAGTACTTTACAAACATTCCAAATTAATTTTCGGATATTTGTATAAATCGACTGCAAGATATTAGAATTCAGTATTTTTAAAGCATACCATTGCTTAAGAACTGTTTACAAATTTTAAGAAGTTATATCAAGTTCGGCCATATTGTTATTTTTACAAATTAGAAGGGATGTGCCAAATGTAAATTTAAAAATTTTAAAACATGTCAAAGTGACTGCAAAATTTCAGATCTGGGAATTTATGAACTACTCGTAACCCATGGAATGTTTTAGTATGGACAAAAATATATGAAGTGAAAAGTAGGTGCTACTCTAAAAGCAGTATTTAGAATATTTAAAGATAATCCAGCTGAACATGTCAGTTTCCTGGAAGTTATTAGTTTTTCTAGATTTTCATTGATATGTTGTTCTATTCAAGGGTAAAAAATATCAATATTTGCAAACATGATCTAAAATATTTTGACAACATTAAAAAGTACATAGATTTTAGTTTTATTGAATCTGTCAGAAACGATATTATAAATGCTCAAGATGTAATGGGCATCTTTTATTGAAAAAGATGCATACAGGGCTATTCCACCTTCCTTCTTTTTCAAATGTCAAATCAATTATATCAACATACAAAAGTAAAAATATGAGTTTAATTTATTAATATTCAAATTTGGATGTAAAATATTAATCCATTATTATAATTCCAAAACAATTTTTTTAATCAAATAATATTTTAGAATTATTTTTTTAGATTATTTTGTTGAATTGAAAAGTATTGGAAGTTATTGCTTGTTTCACTGAACCTTTTTTTTGTGTGTGTGTGTGTGTGTTTATTTTTAAACATTATTAGCACAGATTACTGAATTCTTCATATAAATAGGATGCTATGGATGATATGAAAAGGACGTTATTACTAATATTTTCATATAACATTTTTATGCGTTCATTTAAAATGCCTCATGCATTCAACAAAATGCTGTATAATTTAAAAATATTAATCACACAAAAAGAAATAATTTCCTTGATTCATTATCTTCAAACAAATATTTCAATATCAATATTTTTAGGAGAAGGGCAACATTTTTCTCATACAGTTTGATGTATTTTAACTGTTGCCAGCTGTTGTTTACCATAAATATTTACAAAATTCATTTATACTATCTTTTTGGAAATTTATACTCCTTAAGAGCACTAAGGAAAAGAACTGATTAGGATCAATTTTCAACTTTTTTCTCTCTACTTTACTGGTTTAGTGTTGAGCTAGCATTTAAATGATGTTTTATTATTGTTATTATTATTATTACTATAGGTAGTAAGTTAAAAATTTACATTTTTTACTTCATTGAAGAATTTTTCTTATTTTGATGAGATTTCATTTTGTATTCATAAATGATCTTTCTTTCTGGCAGTAAAATTATTGTTCAGTTCTGATTCTTCTTCTTCAGTGGCGCTTCGGCCCAGGGTGGGCCATGGCCTTCCGCAGAATTGAATTCCAGGCTGCCTGCTTCTTGAACAGACTTCGCCAGTTATTAACTCTGAGAACTTTTAGATCTGTTTCTAGACACTCGATCCATCGGATCCTCGGTCTACCCCTTTTACGGGTTCCCGATGGTTTAGCGTCGAAGATCTTTTTGGTGGTTCGGTCATCTTTCATTCTAATCAAGTGTCCTGCCCATTTTAGTCTTTGGATTGAGATAAATTTTATTATGTTAGGTTCTTTGTATAGATTGTAAAGTTCCAAGTTTATTCTCCTTCTCCATGTGTTACTACATTTCACACCTCCTAAAATACTTCGCAATATCTTTCTTTCAAAAATTGCTAAGATTTCTTTATCACTTTCGGTCATTGCCCGCGTTTCAGCAGCATATGTTACTATGGGCCTTATCAAAGTTTTGTAGAGCAGAAATTATGTTTTCCTGCTAATCAGACTACATTTTAGATATTTGTAAATTCCATAAAAACATCTGTTACGCACTTCAGGTGTTACGTCATTAACAGTATTCAATTCAGAACCCAGATAAGTGAAACTATTAACTACTTCAAATTTGTAATCTCCTATTTCAAGTAAGGTGTCATTGAAACTGGCAGTCGTCATATACTTGGTTTTAGTTTGATTAATTAGAAGATGCATTTTCTTTTCCTCATTTACCAAGTAAAGTCAGTTCTGATTGCCATGCTGGTAAACAGTATGGAGAGGGGGCTCCACAGGAAGGAAATAATTCATTTCATTCTTAAACACTCTGCCAATGTGCATATATTTTTCTACTCCATTTTTCATGAGTAAATTTGACGAACAGTTCTAATATATAACTAGTTGGCAAGAAACCAGTCTAAATAGATTTTATATTCTAGGGTTGGTTAATATATTTGCAGAAAAAAGGAAGGGGATGGGCATAATTTTAACTTATCTAAAATTCAGTTAGTGAAATCAATTTTTTAAAATTAAATTTTATTTTGCATTGTTTGTAGTTGAAAAAATTTTCAAATTAAGTCAAGAAAATATGGTGCAATAATCAAAGAGAATAAAATAAACTGTTGTAGTTCTGGAGATATTAGAAACATCCAAAAAATTCCCCAAAAAATTTCTTTAAAAACCTATTAAAGTTAGAGAAATTCAAACATTAGAAATGCTGGCCATCCTGATAGAGTTCTTTAAATGTGATTCAATATTATCAAAAAGATATGATGGTTTATTTTCTCACAAAAAAAATCCCTCTTATCATAAAACTTTCTTTAATGTTTTGTAATAATTTCTGCATATAGAATCCTGTCCTGTATAATTTTGTATATCTTGTGCAGTGAACATAAATTTTGTTCTTTGAAAGTTACTGAGTTAATATAACTTCTGTTTAGAATAGAATATACTTGGATAGGAAATTTAATATCCCTTAGAAATGATTAAGAATGAAAAGAATAATTTCATCACTCATTATTTTTTAGATTAAATACTGATATTTAAAATTTGAATTCTCTTTTTCTTATTATTTTTGCTTTTATATTTACTATAAAAACAATTTAATTCTCTTTTATACTATGCTATATTTTGCATTATTATTATTGCTAAAGCTTTTCTTGTATGTTTGTATGTAAACTTGTGTCTATTAAAATTTTGTTTTCATTTAAATTAATAACCTTTTTTTAATATTAAATTTCATTTCTTAAAGGGTTACACAAATCAAGACTTATTCCTGGGACAATGCTCAAGTTGTTCTTGTGGGAAACAAATGTGACATGGAAGACGAACGTGTTGTTTCAGCCGAAAGGGGACGCCAGCTGGCAGAGCAGTTGGGTTTGGTATTTTTTGAAACTTCTGCAAAAGAAAACATAAATGTCAAAGCTGTATTTGAGCGCCTTGTGGATATCATCTGTGATAAGATGTCCGAAAGTCTTGATTCTGATCCTAATCTCGTTAATGCTTCCAAGGGCACTCGGCTTACGGAAAACCCTGCTCCTCCAACTGCAGGATGCCAGTGTTAAAAGTTTCAATTCCCAAGATGTATTTTCTCATTACCATACAGTGTTCCTTCTTTTTTTAAATGTTTGATAAAAAGGCTTGGTAGGATTCAATCTTTTGAAGCTGTGCGATTCATGGAGATGCATGAGAATTTGGAGTTCATGTTTTATTTTGATTAAGATTTATTAATCTTTTTATTTAAAAAAAGGGGATATAATTTTTAGTTATATTATGTGCATTGAGAAAAATTATGTTACAGTATAAAAATATCTATTTCTATGTATTGGATGTCATAAAAATTCTGCAGAAAAATAATTAAATCTTTGTGATTGAACATTGCTTGTTCGAATGTTCAAATGAATGTGTTTTATTAATATAACTGCTTATGGGAAACCAGACCTAGTAGTAGAATATAGAATATTTAACATTCTTTCTCATCAATCATGCTTTTTATTCCACAATATATTTTATTCAAATATATTAAATAGAAGTTGTTATTTAGAATGAGAGGGTGCAGATATATTTCATTTAGCATTGCATATTCAATGTATTCATGGAAATTAACGCATGTATGAATCTTGCGATGTATTAATGTCTTTGTCAAAAAATTTTAGGTGTTTAAATGTTATGTATATTGCAGTTTTTACAAATTTTGCAAGTGAAAAGGATTTACTTTTAAGGAATAAAACAGATTAAAAAGAGTTAATTTTGCATTGAAATTATTGTCATTTTAAAATTATTAGTTATAAAACAAAAAGTTTTGGGATCCAGTTTTTTTTTCACTACCTGGATCTAAATGAACTACATGAAAGTCATAATGAATCAGAATTCTACCAAGCCTTGATTATTTTATTTTGATTGGGATTATGTTGAAAAATTTTGTATTTATTTTGGTGTTGAACAAAATGTGCTAGAATGACTTGTAACAGAAGTAGTTGAAGGTCAGATTTTTTTCACTTCTCGGAGGAGCAAAGTACTTAAATTAAGATTATTATTCATCTGATAGGTAAATGTAGCAAAATGATTATATTCTCTTATATTGAAGTTTGAACAGAATTTTTTCTCCCATCTTGGTGTCAGGCGATTGATAAATATTCTATTAAGACTTCAAAGACCCTATATCTTGGTCTAAAACATAAAATAATCATTTTGTAGGAAGTGTATGATCATTATTTAAATCCTTCCTTGTGTATGATGACAATAGTTACTCAGACATATTTTTGTAATTTTTCCCCTTACGCCATTACTTTTTACTAGCTGGATAATGATGTTGATAGCACTTGAATTGAAGATGCTTGATATTAATTGATATTTGCTAGCTTTTTATCCTTAATATTTTCTGCTTACTTTTAAAGCAGATGCTAAGTACTGCCACTCTAATTAATTGCATCTTTATTGTAGTCTAATTACAAATATGAAATAAACTTACTTGCCGGGTGAAATTATGCTGAAGGATATATTAACTTTCTAAATAAATGATTGATATAAAACATTCCAAGAGCTTGAAGGGTTAAATGTCGGAATATTTGTAATGGAACAAAAATTATATTTGTTTCTTGGTATTATTATGAATTAACTGTCCTTTATTTTAACTTATTTACGTGTGTGCATATTTGGGTATTTATTTTTATTTCTATTTTTTGCTGGAGAAAGAATGCATACTCTCAATAATATATAGTAAAAGGCAAGTAATCCTCAATGATGTTACTTGATAAAGTTATCAATATTAGCAAAGAGAGGCTCTGAAATATGCAAGGAACTAGCTTTTTTAATTGAAGCAAGCATTTAAATTGCAGTCAAGGACATATCTTTTTTTAATTAGATTGTTTATTTTCATACTATGTTTAAAGAATTAGTGCAGTGGTTTCATTAGTCTGAAAAAACTCGCCTCTTTTGTGTAAATAACAATCAAATCACTAGTTATTGTGACTTATTTAAACATCTAATTGTATGGATGAATGAAAATAATAGGTATTATAAATTGTGTCTGTGTCAGTCATTAAATGTATATATTAAACTTCTCTATATGTGTGTGAAATTTAGAATTTAAATGAGAAGTAAATCTAATGTGGAAAAAGCTTTATTTTCCTCATATTTTCATAATTAAATTGTTCAGCATTCTGATTATATTATTTCTATAGTATAATCATACTGTTATGAAGTTCCCTTGTTTTTTTGTATTATCAGAAATCAGGTGAGATGGCTTGAAAAATGATGTATAGACAAACTTAATTTTTTTAATTGCATTTAAATTAGAAATGTGTATAGTTTTTCCAATACACAATGTATTTTTAAACCGCTTTGTGTAAAAATTCTTTTAACAAATTTTTATAAAAAGAAAATAATAATAAATCATGTATATTTAGACTGCTTGCAAAGTGCTTAAAAATTTTCAATTATAAAAAGATTTGTCATAATAGAATAATTAGAAAAATACATTTTTATTATGGTGCAGTGATATTTTCAATTAGTATAGGATTTTAATAGAAAGTACCTTTTTTTAAAATTTTGTTAATGAATTGTAAAATTCAAAAAAATTTCATCCCAATGAAATATAATGCTATATTCTTTCAGATTGTATTATTTACTGTGAAGTTTATAAATTGATAATTTTTTCTCTCTTCCTGTCTGCATGAATTCAAAATTTAATTTAAATAATTTTTGGAATATTTTATAAAATTTCTGGTTATTGATAAGTTTAATGAATGAAAGAATAATAATAGTTTTTTTCTTGGCTTGTGAGAGAAGTAAACTACCATATAGTTATTAGTTGCGCTGAGATAAAAATGGTGCTGAAAATTCTTTGTGTTACTTTGGATTAGGTTATTTTCAGTTGCTGTGTGAGATATTAATTTCAATCGAGAACGAGAGAAATTAGGATTTTTCTAGGCAATCTAGTGGAGTGAGGATTAGCTTTTCCCATTTTAGATTTGATGTAACTGTTGTGAATGTTGCTAGATTTATAAGAAGTACATGTTAGAATTAAATGTGTAGAATTGCCTAAATTATAAAATTTGGCACATTTGTTGCATTGCCTTGAAACATTTATTGTATTATCTCATCTCATACTGCAAATGCCTCATATATTATGATGAACTATTGTGTAAAAGTGATAGAAATTCACAACAAAAGCATTTATATTGAATTTTTGGAGTAGAGAAATAATTCTACAAAGTTATATATAGTTGCATGCAAGTGCTTTATAATAATCTAAATAAATATATATGTTCTACACATTACTTTATAGATAATAAAAAAATGAAATTTTACTATGTATTGTACAAATAATATAATTTATTCTTGTTCACTTTTAGAGTTTATGTATGTTATTCAAGAATTTCAGATTACTTTTAATGTTGTTGAGATTTTTATGAATTTTATTGTTTTTATTTGTTTATATACTAGATTGGGGGAATATGTTTTAGAAAATTTATTTTTATTTATTTATGTTATTTTTTATACAATTTCATCTAGTCATATTCATTAAGTTTCTATTTTTTATATATTTTTTAAAAAAAGGGTTATTGCTATTTGCGAAAGAGATTGCTTTTGAATATTTTGTATGCAAAGATTAAATCCAAATCTTTATGGTTTGCAAAATTGTTACTTATTTATGTATAGAAAAAACATACACTCATTTAATCATATTTTTTATATGTTATTTAAACTAAGTTTTTAAACATTTTTGTTTACACATAAAAATCTACTTATTATTTCCCATCTCTTTTTCAGCATTTTACTAGTCTGCTGAAATGGGTTGTATTTCTTTTTCTAGTCAAAGATAATATTCAGCCATTGCTGAAAAAGTAATACATTATTGAATTTGTATTTTTCTGTTGTTATTTAAAATTTATGTTTTCATTTTGTGTTTAAAAGCACAAGTTCTGAAATTTTTAATGAAAAGTTTAGCTATTATACTGTATGCTAAGTGTAGTAGGGAGAGATCATAGTTACAGTGTAAACCATCAATAAATTGTAATGTATCCTTTAGAAAATAAAATTTTCTTTTGTTTTTATTGCAAGATGAATTTTATTTTGCACTGTTTTTCATATTGTTGCTTTCAAACTGCATTAAAGCTCAGAAAAACTTTTCTTATTGTTATCTTTTAAAGGAAATTCGTAGTCAGATACGTAGTCAATTTTTTTAAAACAAATGCAATAATTGATTGTGCAATTATATTGTTATTTTGAATCGATCTTTCTTTGTTGTTTGTCATTTCAGCTATAACTTTCTCTCATCTGACAAAGCTTAACATGAAGTATGAAATCTTTAACATACAGCATGTTAATCTTTATATTGAGTTGTTCGGAAAGTAATTTCGTATTTTTTTGTCAAAATGAAAAGAAATTTTCGTTTAATGAATAAATTATTTATTAAATTATAAAATTGTCATTCTGGTCTAATACCTTTTGCCATATTTTTGGTAGTAACATGATTACACGCTCATAAAAGTTTTGGTCTGCTGTAAAAAAAACTGATCGAGGTGGTTTTTGGCCTCCTCATTTGAAGGAAAAATTTTGCAAATCAGTTCTGGTACTGATGTACTGTTAACACATCTTCTCCACACATATTGGCTAATTTATTTCTGGCTTGA
>JAPMOQ010000510.1:54926-82524 GCA_026543055.1 Argiope trifasciata | reverse complement strand
GTTCGGAAAGTAATTTCGTTTTTTCCTGACAAAGGATTTAATTGCATTTTTCGCACCCAATTTCATACTTAAACCGCAAAATCATTTTATGTTTTAAGAGCTGATATAGCAAGGCTTGAGTGTGAAAAAGTGCAGCTGATTCTTCGCAGTAGTTTTTGGATGGTGCCCTTTTAAATATGGAGAGCAATAAACAGCATTTTCGTCATTTTTTTCTTTTTTGCTATAAAAGGTAAAAATGCTGTTCAAGCCAGAAATAAATTAGCCAATATGTGTGAAGAAGATGTGTTAACAGTACATCAGTACCAGAACTGATTTGCGAAATTTTTCCTTCAAATGAGGAGGCCAAAAACCACCTCGATCAGTTTTTTTTTACAGCAAAGACCAAAACTTTTATGAGCGTGTAATCATGTTACTACCAAAAATATAGCAAAAGGTATTAGACCAGAATGGCAATTTTATAATTTAATAAATAATTTATTCATTAAACGAAAATTTCTTTTCATTTTGACACAAAAATACGAAACGACTTTCCGAACGACCTAATATAATGAAGATCAACGACAAAAATCATCACAAAGACGAACATCAGATATTTCAATCATATCACAAGGAAGATTAAGTTTATATCATACAAAGTTCTTCAAGTAGATTGTGGTCTTTGGTGGCTCTTCGGATGCTTAGAAGTTAAACTCTGATCACTGGTTCGAATGTTTCGATTTTAACCCTCTAAGGCAGATCAACAAAACGTGGCTCTACTGCTTGAGAGTGACTCTTTCACAAAATAGCCCATGTGGGGGCGAATACATAAACTGGCTCGTTGTTCTGATTTCAGAACAATTGTAGACTGCCAGACTCATTCGAAGACGATCACGTCCATCAACCAAAAGTCAGTCTTCATTGTAATCTATCAGTAACGGAGATCAAGCGCCATATTTGTCGGGCTAGGCGCTCCGTAAAACACATCGTTACCGTTACCTGATTTCAGAACAATTGTATTGACCAGAATAGCACTGATAACCGTGTTTGGCTGTGTCCCCAACTCAATGCAATGCACTCCTTTTATGACTGTTTCCCCATCTTTGAAGATAAGCGCGCGATTCATGTCTGAGGTAAGAGAGTGTTATTATTTCTGTGAGCTAGTCACTCAGAAGACTTGTTGTAAAGTGGTTGATGTAAGAGATAGTGCTAATTCAGCTTGTCGAGTTCGTATATTATGTGCGACAAAAGTTCCTAATTGAAACAAAGTTGCTTGTAGTTTTCCATCCAGGTAAAAGACCTAAAAGTATTTTTGGTAAGTATTTTCAGTCATTATCAAAACTTCGTATCAACATGACTATAAAAATGAAGCAAAGAAAAATAAAAACTCACTGTGAATTTCACGTTGAATGGACTGACATTTTTGTATCTATTCGAAACTCTTTTGACCTGTCTTATATCTGAGAAAAGTAATTGGTCAATAATAAAAAATCAAAAGTGGTGAGACACTTCACAACTAACACATGCAATTGAATATTAAATATCTTGTCGGTATTGCAAAAACTTCAGAACAGCCAAGAAAAGGCAAACTCTATATTTAGTTACGTGATGCAATCTTCTAATAACGTTGATATTGCGAGTTTTGTGATAAGTCAAGAGTTTCCTTAAAGGAAACCATCTACAAACGGCGAATGCATAAAAAGTTCTTTTATACATGCATTCGTAGATCCATTTCCAGATTTTAATAAAACGAATATTCCAAATTTTTTTTAAGAGTAACCATTGTCTGTTAAAATAGATCCGCTAAACAGAAATTCAGAAAGATCAAAGCGACATCGGTTTTTCTTATATAACCTGTTAATATTACTGAAACAGAATTAAAATTTTCTCTTTAATATTGAGATTGACAACTTTGAAGTCCAAATAAAAACAAAGAATTACGGAACTCGCAATTTTTACGTCTTAGCGTTGGTAGAGAAACATTGGAGAAAAACAAATGTAAGCTTAGTCCACGGCACAAGTGGTCTGTTTTGAAAGACTTGGAGTAGGAAAATATGTTGATTTTTAACACATAGAATAATATTCTTGACATAATAAAATGAAAAAATTAGCGTCTGCTGATCTTTACTTTTTCGGATTTTAATATTAATACGAACTATCCGTTTCATGTCTGAACCTTATCAAGAGTAAACTAAAAAGCCGTCTTACTTATCGAAAACATGCTTAAAATAAAAAATACACAAACTTGTATCGCACAAATTTTACAAGGAGATTGTTCACATTAGTGTTTATTCGTCATTATCATGGTTTGTGTTTTTGAATAACTTAGTTTTATGTTATCGATTAACATAATCATTATTAAGAGTAACATCAAATTTCATCCGACATACCTATATAGTTTAACAAAAATTTAAAAATTGAAGTATTAAGTTAGGGAGTGTTGCGAAAAGTATGTTAAGATGGTTAGAACAAACAGAAAGGATGAAGGAAAGAAGATACATGAAATTAGAATACAAGACAAGTGTGGATGGAGTTTGAAGGTTGACCAAAACGAAAGTACATTTGAAGATTGAGGATAGTAAAAGTAGTAAAAGACAGCGTAAAAGTATACATAATTAGACGAATTACAATATACTTATCTATATAACTTAAGTTTAAAATGCGGCTATCTAAAGAGATAGTCACATTCAACGATAGATTTTAATTGTTGAACTGTTGACAATTGCTCTATAGACTAACGTATTTGCCGACTATTGATCTAGAGCTAAAGGAAAATTGGGAGAGTCGTCAGAGCTGATAAGGAAGAAATCAAAGTGCGCAAACACGCAGCAAAACCAAAAAAGGGTGAAAAACTTAGGAAAGGACATTGATTACAAGACATTTATTTTCTGGCTATTACATTATTTTTCTCTTTGTATAATTTGTTTTTTAAAATAAAAGGAATTTTATTGTCATTAATATATTTTTAGTAATTTTCGGCAAGATTAACAAATGATCTAAAAAACTTGGGAGCATCGAACATTTTGCTTCGCTTTTATTTTTGAAAGCCTTCAATTATTCAGTGTTAATTCACTTCTGGAAATCCACAATGAAGAAATACACATTTTCTCGCTAAATTTGTGCACAAAAATTAACCGAAGTAAAAATATTTAAATAATTCATTAAGTCATGATGAAATATAATAAATAATCATATATAAACATCAATTCTCTGTTAAAACCCAATATTAGTGGTTTTGTTTGAATATGTAAAATTACCTATAAAAATAAAGGATTTTCCTCTCTGTCTAAATGAGCCAAAGGAAGTGAAAGAAAAATCAAGTAAATGGAAAGATACATTTCCCCCTGTAAGTATTTCCATAAATTCAGATAAAACTTTTCCTACGGGCCTCCCGATTTCCTGAAATTCGTTAAACATTGAAAGATCTGGCACAGCAATGAAATATCTGCAGACCTAATCTGGTAAAAAAAGATATTTCCTCACTCCCATCAGAAAAAATATACAAGAACCTGGATTTTTTTAAAGCTCTTTTAAGGCCTTTGCGTAAGGACAAAAAAGAAACAGTTAAGGACTTTTAATGTTGATACCCACCCTCTTACGGCAATGAGTAATTGCTCTTACATAACCAATTTTATTAACCGAAATTTTTTTTCAATATTACTGTTACCATATTTAGTTATATTAACATCCTGTTTGAAGCAACACTAGGGCTGTTTTAGGACGGACTTCGTCATTTTGAACAGTGGTCAGATGATGAAAGGGACACCTGAGATGGCACCCCCTCTCTAAACTTCTACACCACACCAGCAAGAGGCCATTTGGTCCCAACGGATTTAACGTGCACCAGACCCGCTTACACGGCGGTTCTTTGGTGGAATTGGGCTCGAACTTGCAGACCTCCAGTTCCTACTGTTACCATGATTAAGTATTATAATTTTTAACAATGTTAGGGAATCATAGAAAGATGCTGAATTGAAAAGCAAGTTGAATCAAATTTATTCACTTTCTCAATTCTTTGAAAGAAATCTTTCGAAATGATTCACCAGGGTTGCTATTAGAAACAATCATCAGTTTACCAGTCTCCATATTGCAATGAAATTCCAAATAGATGTCATACTCTTAGCTGCTCCAGTTCGTAGCCTATGATCATTTTGATGATAATAAGCTTCGGATGTAGTGAAATCGCTGATTACACATATGCTTGGAACGAAATACTCACAAAGGCGATTACCCCTGGTTTTCAAATGTTTTTAAAATTTTCTCAACTTTTTCAGAAGGATAAAAATTTCTAATAACCCCACTTCAGTTGCCACTCTTATTCTTGTGGAGAAAGGCAATGTGAAGCCACAGGAAGGATTTTCCCATGGAGCGGAGGGAGAGACTGTTGAATAATTAAACAACCTGAATAGTCTAACAATGATTACAAAAAGTTAAATAATATGCAGATTTATTTCTGTATATAAAAAAGAAGAGGATTTAATATGCTGAAAAAGCAATTATTGATTACTTTGAATAATTAGTAGAGGATTTTTGTTGTTGTTATTGTACATAGGCATAAAGTTAAAACGAGTTTTCAGAAAAGAAGTGAGAATGCATAGTGTGAATAACTATAAGGAAAAACAGAACATTTATAGTTCTTCTACTTAATTATTGAAACAAACCACTATAAATTCCACATTTATATAAAGAAAATTTTATTTACATAGATTTTACAAAATTATATACATTAAAGCAAGAGTAAAATTTTAAAATTCAAATTACAAACAAGATAAGCAAACAGCTGTTTCATCTTGAGCATCATACCTGAAAGAATCATTATAGGTTAAAAAATTTTTTAAACACTTCATGGTTAATAATAATAGTCAATACAGTAAAAGTTTTTTTTTTCTCTCTTCAGAGCATAATTATAACAACCAGTGCCTTGAATATGTGTCGAGCACCATCTGTCCATGCAAAATATTTCATGGTCTCATTTCAAACTTTCTGATTTCTAAATTTCCAATTTTGATGACAAATTGGAAAATTGGTCAAATTTTCAAATTTGGCCATCAATATTTTTAAAGTACTTGTTAAAAAAATAATTTAATAAAAAGTGGGATTTGGAAATAAGAGAAAAATTTTAGAATAAAGAATTTGAGCTAATTTAAAATTAGAAAATTACAATATAAATCAAATAAAAAATTATTACTAAATATATAAACTTGATTTAGTTTTTTTTTTCTTCCCCAAAACAAATTACTTTCCCATTTCAGACAGAGAGGAAAAGCATGATATACTTACTGTAAAACAGAGCACAAATGACAATATTCCATTTTACACAAAGAACAAATTCGACAGCAACTAGAACACATTGGCTTGTCGCAAAATGCACAGACTGCACTGCACTGAGACAAACAACATGAGCCTGTTCCATTATTTGTGTCTGAAACAGATACAGAAATTTAAAAAAAAGCAAACTGTAACATAAGAGAAAAAATTTACTATACTTTAATATTATATAAAATATAATGTTAATTAGTATTTAATAATTAATTATATTATGTGTGGGTTAGTTATGAAAAACAATTTCCAACTTTTATAAATTCCTCACTTTTCCAACTTTCTACAAAATTTTAGTGAGAAAAAATGGAATAAAAATATAAAATAATGTACAGAAGTAAATATGCACCTCTATCTGAAAAAAAGATGCTTCAAAAAGGGGGAAAATGACTTACAAGGAGAGGCACAAGGTAGGAAATTAAGATTAGGATGAAATTTAGTATAAAGTAGTATGCATTTAGAAAGTTCGTCTATAAAAATATTAAATTACAATAGCAAGCTAATTTTGAGAAAATGGTCTTCAAACTTTTAGCATAGTTTATATAAATAAAGCATTGCTGTTGCCAAGACCCAAATAATGTAGTGGATAAAGCGCTGGTATAACATTTATGAGGTCCCAATCAAGTCCTGAATTAATAATTTTTAAGGGATAGTTTTTTTTATAATTATTTCAAATTAATTCAACAATTTATAAAAAGTTTTAATATAATTATTTTTATGCATAAGTATTTATTCCCCCAATTCTTGGAATTTAATTTAATCTTGAAAATAATTATTAATATGAACATTTTAAATTAAATATTTAGTTTTTATTTAATATTTTAAATTGTTAATTTAAATAATTAACAATTTAAAAATAGTTCCAATTAATCAGATACTCATTTTTGTAGAGAAAAATAAATTTATTTTCCTGTAATACCTGAATTATATATTTCAAAAATAAACTCATTTTCTTTTTAAAAAAATTATTTAAAAAACATTATAGACAGTTTTTATCAATATGTAACTTTTATCAATCAAAAATAAATGTTCTTTCCCCCTAATACTTGAATCGTAATTTTAAGTAAGAATAATAACCATAAACATAACTCAAGTGATGGTAAATGTTAATAAATTACTGACATCACAAAAATATTTTTTTTAATGAAAAATTACTTTTTCATTACAAATAAGAAACAGAATGCTAATTATCATAAAAAACATTTGAAGAAAGATAGATATGTTTTGACATCTTGTGCAACTGATAAATTATGATTATTCACAAGAGAAACAAAACAATATGTTTTTTCATTTACCTTCAAAAATTGCCCCCCCCCCTTTTATTATGAATTTTATTTACTTAAAAAAAAACATTTGTTTTTCTACAAAAAAATCAGGCAGCATAAAAAGCATACCATGTACCGTTTCTAAAAATTTAGAACTATCTGCTTTTACATTCCATAACTTAACACCTGCTTTCTACTTTTTCCTTCCTATTCTCAATATTGAGGATGTTTGCTGATATAATTTAATTAATTTTAGCTGCTCTCTTTAATCTATTCTTATTATAAAGCTCAATCTGTATGTGTGTTGGGGCTCTACAGGCCAGACTGTTGGACCTACATCTACCAAATTTGGCACATGTAAACCTTGTAGGTTGGGAATGTATACCTTAGAGTGATTTTTTTCAAAATTTTTTTAATTAAAATTTGAATTATTTAAAAATTAAGCAAAATTTTAACATTTTCCTGCCATAACTTTCTAATATATTATAGCACAAAATTGAATTTTACATCATATTAAAGATTTTAAAAAATTATCTTTTTAGTGATGCTAATATTTTAATCACAAAATTCATTTGCTAATTTTAATACATTTTAAAAAAATAATTTAATATTTTTCAACAATAAAAACAAAACTTTAGCTTCATGGGCAGATTACAAGTGTAAGGGGGGGGACTATCTTTTATCAGTATGTTGCCATCAGATTGACACAAACTCAAATTAAAAATAAACTATTATTGTACATTAAACATATAAAATTGTAATATGAAATATTTTTTCTAAAAAGAAAATGAAAAGAAATCTGCCAAATTTAGAACAAAAGTGGTTTAATATATATATGTTTTACTTTAATTTTATCAAGGTCCAGTAAAAAACTTTGATATTAGAAATACATATATAAAGAGGATGTAAATGAAGCAAATAGTTACATAGTATGTAGCATGAATCTATAAATGTTCTAATAAATGAAGAAGGTTTAACTTTTATCTAGATCCCCTGCTTTGTGAATCCTATTTAACAAAATATTTTTCAGAGATTAATATTTTAAATAAAAAGAGTTAAAACTTACACTTCATAAGACAATCAACTAAGTCAGTCTTTAAAGCTGACTGATTCATAAATATTTTAATATCACTATTCAATAAAAGAGGGGAATTTTTTGTTGGATAATTTTAGAGATATTGTATAAATTATGAAAATTATTCTGAAGTACACATATAACGATGATAAATAAATGCTGATGGATTCTGTATTTAAAATAAATATTAAAAAAAGATTAATAGTTATAGTAAAAAATGTTTTTATATTAACTGCAGCTTAATCATCTCCCCTTTAAATTAATAGTGAAATTTTGTGCAAGCTGACAGATAATTAGAGACATATAGTACATTATGGGCTTAGGACTTTTATAAATGCATGAATGAATTATATAACTACTGAAATTTGAACTTTAAAAATATTGTGATAAAGTAGCTATTAAAAGAGAAGTGACATAAAGTATTTAATTGACAATGACAGAACATAAAGTATTTAACAGCCTATTTTAAAGAATATTAAGATTGGCGAACTGGTTGGCCGCCAAACGAGACTAGTTACGAATAAAAATAGAGCTTCACCGAGTTAAAAGAAAAAAAAATATTTGTTAAAATGCAAACATTTAAGATTTAATAATATTAAAATAGAAATAGTTATTGAAATATTTTTATGGTAAAAGTTATTTTAACACCTAAGAATCAAGTTTTTATTTGAATATGCAGTTATTTTTCTATAATAATTTATGTATTAAAAGAAAATGCATTTTATTTTTTCAATACAAAAATGGGTATAGTATTGATTGAAACCATGTTTTTAAATTGTTAATTTAAGAATTCTGAATATTTAATAAAATAATAATTTCAAAGAAATGTTAAAATTAAACAGGAAAAAAAATCAATTAAAATAAACCTTAACATTATCAGATTTGAATATAATAAAAGTTTTTAAATACCTTTTTCACCCAGGAGTATAGACTTTTTTAAAACAGAATTATTTAAGCTTTGAGCTATCATTCTGTTCGTTCCAGCACTTAGATTGGCAGAACCACTGAATAAGAGCGATTGAGTTCTCTCTGAAAAAATCAAATTTAATAATTAACAGTATATGAAATGATTTCTCAATTCAAAATTAAATTATTTAAAAAGTCAGGAAGGAGCTAAATTCTTTCAACAGGAAAACATGTATGCAGAGGAATTACAATTACTTTTTTAGAAAACTATTTTAGGATAAACTGTAATCCTAATTTTGGTGAGAACAAGTATAATAATTTAATTACATGTAAGCAAATTTAATCCATACTGCATTACTCCATATATGAAGAGAGTGAGGATGCGAATCCTTCATTTGTAAATAGACATTTTGCTTTCTTATGTTTTTTTTTCATGAAAAATTAAAAAATCTGGAAAAACAATTAACAATAAATCTTTTCAATTTTATATTAATTCATTTTATAAATGTACAATTATCAATACAAATAGTTTTAAGTTTGAGAGAACAAAATGATGAGTAATAAATTTAAGTACCTTGTTCAGAGTCTCTGCAACAAAAAGGCAGATATATCAATTAAAAGTCACCAACAATCATAAAATTAAGGACATCACTATATAGTGTATAAATATATTTTTAACATACAATATAGGCAAATATATGTATTAGTCAGTGAATTCATATAAAATTAAATTTATTACTCTATTTTGTAGTCTCAAACTTAAACTATTAGTATTGATAATTGTACATTTAAAAAATGAATATAAAATAGAAGAGTTTACTGATAATTGTTTTTCAGAATTTTATATTTTTCTTGGAAAAAAACCCCATAAGGAAGCAAAATGTCTTATTTACAAATGAAGGATTTGCATCCTTTTTCTCTTCATATATGGGGTAATGCAGTATGGATTGAATTTGCTTATATATAACCCTAAAAATCTTTTTGTTTCTGACCTCCCTAGAAAGAGATACCAAAGAAATTAAAGTATTTTAAAAGTTAAACACAAAGTTTGAAAATTTTAATATATTAAATGGATAAAAGTAATTAAATTTATAATTTTATTTAGTTTAGGCCCATGTTTCAACTATCATTTTTAAATTAAATTATAAGTAGAATTTCTATAAAAATATTTTAACAATCATTTAGATTAAAAGAATGTAAGAAAAGTAATATAAAAGGCAGGAAAAGTCTAATATATTCATATGTGGAAAAATGTAAGGTAATAATGCTATACAATATTTTATAATTTCAATTATTAAATAATATAAATTATTTTTTAAATTCTCTAGTATATTAAAACTCAATATTTTTTTCAATGGATTTTATATATTTTTCAACATTTCATAAGACCATACATTGACTTTTAATTTCCAGCAATCAAAGTAGAAAAAAAAAAAAAAAAAATAAAAAACTAGATTCAAAAATTTTAAAAAAAAAAAAAAAAAAAATGAGAATTTTATGACCAATTTTCATAATTTCTATAAAAAAAAAATAACAAAACTGCTTTATTATTTCAATAAACCATTATGAGACATTCCAATACTTAAGGATTAAATATGTTTTCTTTTAATACGTATATTTAATATTAATATGAAAAATCATTGAAAAACAATGCAGTTTTTTATAGTTTAAACAGATAAGGAATAGTTTTAAAAGTATCAAAATAATTAACTAGCAAATATTATATCTTACCATACACTTTTTTCATATTTTCAGCAGAATTTACACTTAGTAAGTTAATTTCTTTGATGCCAATATGCATCTTACTCAAAAGTGGGAGTTCATCAAAAACATTTTTCCGCTTAGGCATGGTGTGACTTTATCAGACCTAAAAAATTTGTCCAATCATTTAAAAATATTATTTTAATTAATTTATGCCTATAATAAGTAAAATAAAATGATGGTACATTTAATTATTCATATATGCATTAAAATATATCTAATAATTTGAGTAATTAACTAAATTACAAGGAAAATTACCAATGTTCAATTTTCTTCCCAGTATATAATAAGTATTTTATTTATCCACAAGAGCTAACATATGAATTCAAAACACCCTTGAATGGTTTAATGGTTTGAATTTTTACTTAAAAAATAGCCATAACTTCATATCTTTCAATATGGCATTACAGCTTTTTAATTAACAGATTTATTTTTAAAAATTGTACTGAAATTCCAACAAAACAATTTCTCAAGTTAAAAGAATGAAATAATTCTAAATATACTTTCATGTGTATAAAGTGTATATTAACCATTTTGAAACCATCATTTTAACCATTATTTTTACTTAAAATTCATTACCTATAATTTATTTATTTTTTAAATTTTGAAATCAACAAGAAGTATTTATAAAAAACAGCCATAATAATGGGTAAGGCAATGTTCAAATACACAATTCTGCTCATTATTATCACAGTTTTACTGATAATTATTTCTGTTTTAAAAGCATTCGTTTTCTTCTTTAAGTGGGAAGAACATCAGTTTAATGTTGAGATGTCATGTTTCATAAACCATTCATGGCTGCTGATTACATGAAATATTCTGCTTGATTAAATTAAGCAGTTTTGAATTACTACTTAACTATCACACTCAGTTAATATTCAAACGATAATTGCAATAATAGTATTTAGTTTTAGCGTTACCGTTTATTAAATGGAAAATATCTAACAAAACATGAATATTTCTGTGCGATAAATTCGTAACTCAATTTTAAAAAAGCTTTAAATAATAATACAAATTTCATAATCACAAGACCGACAATACAATTCATATACTAAGTCACGTATTCATAAACAGCTTTCCTTTAAAAAAATGCAATGAATTTTTATGAGCTTGAATCTATTAGTTAAGTTAATACAATAAGAGGAAAAACATATTTTAAAACAATGGAAAATTAAGAACGTACTAACAGTGTAAACTTTAAATGCAACGCAATTTAATTTTAAATACAATAAAGAGCAACTAAGAGCTCCTCAATTTCATTCTTCAAAAAAATTTAATATTTTAAAATCGGTGATTTAAAGGACAGATTTATAAAAACATAATTTCATTCCTTATCCCTATTCCCTAATAACAGCGCGCGAAAATATTTCTTATTTACGTTTTACTTCACTTCACTTTTTTTATTACATTAACATATGTCCCTAATTTAACATTTTTATATTTTAATTGTTGTTTTTAACAAAAAGTTGTCTTTATAGAAAAAGTAAAAAGCTTAGATACAAAGATTGTATCGATAAATCAAAATGAACCACAATAACACTGATTACTTCAATAATTTTTCTGTATAATTACGAAAAAAATTGTACATGGCAACGTTAGATACTTTGTTTTGATGTAATGTAAATTCAACTTGGAACCGCTACACGTGCGAATTTCCTCAAGTCGTTCAAGAGACACAAGTTATATTTTGAAACTATCAAATCTCATCACCCTATCATTGAACGAATATAATTTTAATTTTTACTACGATTACGCGAAATCATGATTCAATCTAGCAAAATATTTGTTGGATATCGTGCATTAGGATTTGTTTGCAATCATGTACCTCTGTCACTTAGATATATTAATCGAAGAAATGAAAATTTAGTTGTTACAGCTGTTGGTAAATCCTTTCATACTTATGGTGTAAGTTTTTTTTCTATGTATATAAATGTCTTTTCTCTCAATATAATTTTCAAATTAAATATAAATTCAAATAAACTTACAAATGAAAATTATATGTAAATAACCCATCACACAAATGTTTCAAAACAACTTCCAGCAAAGTTTTATTTGATTTGATTTTCCTCAACTCTATGCTGCACTTTAATGTGTATTGGAGTAAAATTTTTTCTACCGATGTTCTATTGGCATTAATGATATAAAATTTTAGTTATCTAGTGCAATATTTTTTTACCTATGGCGAGGGCCCGTACCATAAACTTTACTTTTACCAAATTCTTACCAGAGACTTGAAGGCATGGTTAGTGATTATGGCTGGTGTTTCAGTTATGGTCATCATTCAGTTAATCCAGTATATTCAGTAATTGGGAGGGCTAAACAATTTTAAGTTGGTGTCTATAATTGTATTAGGTGCCAAAAGTTGTCTTTTGATTACCATATTAATACTAGCTTTTTCAGAATTTTTTGTTTTTTATCTTTATTTTCCTTAAGAGTCAAGTTATTATAAAAGATTTCAGATGTTTTATCTTTAAAATTTGGACCTCTATTATATCTATTTACATTATTCGTAATAATGTTAATAGGCTCTGAAGTGTCCCAAGAAAAGGCAGGGCATGTAATGTGATATGTAAAATTATGGCAAAAGCTGGAATACAAGATTATTCAACTCTTTAGCTTAAGTGTTCATTCATAGTACTTTTTTTACCTCTCAATTTGCTTTCCTGTTGAGGATTTGTTTTCTTTTCGAGTTATTTAAATTTTTAAGATTAATTCTTTCTTTTTTATTATTACATTTGTGTTTATTTATCAATTGATGAGCTAAATGTATATAAAAATTTAAATTATGGTTCAATGTAGAAATCAAATAAAGGATTCCTTTGCCATCAGCTGCAATGAAATTAGGTACATAGTTCTACTAGCATGTGGAAGTATACTGCAGTTAGATGTATATACAAAAATTAAGTTCAGGCAACTTTAAGGGAAAAAGATTGGCATATGTGAAAAGATCACTACTAACCATGCTGCTTTGTTCAGTTCCATTTCAAATAAAAAAAAAAAAACGATGTAATTTTGCAATAAGATTTAAATAACATAGCTATTATGCTGTAGCTTCATAAATGTGTTCAGGTTGCTATACTATAAAAGTTTTTGTTGCATCATATTTCTGTGTGTGTGTGGGGGGGGGGTTAGAGTTTACATGTACTATGTTTGTGTCTTTTGGGCACATATGCTGAAGTACAAAGATTTAAAAACACACACTCTATTTTCTCTTTTGTAACATAAAAATGCATAAATTTATAAGTTCAAATTGTATTAATTATTAATATGCATTATTAATGTATGTGGGGTCAAATGTGTATATCCTCTGAAAGGACTCCCTATAAAACAGTGTCTAGGGTTAAATATATATTCTGTTCATATTTACAGTTTGGGAACCTCGTTATGCTACCACAGTTCACAGGCATTCCACCTGAACAGTTTGGCTCCTGATCTCATTCATTATTCTCTAGAGTCAGCATTCTCCCCATCTCTAAACATCTTTTGACATGTTTAGAGATTATCACAACCACTTCTGCATATATGTATATACATAATATTTATTTTATAGTTATATTTAATTGCTGGAAATTTAATTGCTTGTAATGATGGCACAAAGTCTAGCCATAAGCATTTAAAATTAATAGGATGTTACACCAAGACCTACGGGATATATTACTTCTAAATTCATGAACTGCTTGGTTTTAGATTTTTTGTTGTAAAAGACATTGTTAATTCAATTATAAAACGAAATCATATGTTTGAGGATAGGTAGAAATAAACTGATAATTTTGAATTCATTGCCTTTATTGGTTTATATTTATGTATTCAAATTCTGCAACAGATGCACAGAAAGTTCTTAAGATGCAGACAATTTCAGACAGTACAATTTCTTTTATATGCCAAGAGTTTTGAGATTTGATTATCAAGAAATATAGTCCTGTAGGAGAGGAAAGGACAACTATTCATATCTTATTGAAAACATTTGAAGTTTTGATTTTTTCCTGCTATTGTTTTGATGATAGCTATATTTTTTAGATTGTTTTGTTTTAATTTTACCGTTTCCAATTTCTGTTTTTCAAAACATCCTCTGATTTATTAGAAAAATCTCTGTTATTCATTTTTGAAAATACAAATTTAAAAATGTCATATATACATAATGAGATAATGAATAATTCAGTTTACTTTCTCATTCAGGATTTATCTTAACCCTATGAGCTCTGACCATCTGATATAATCTTATTTGGCAGGTCCCTGACTCGGTGCTTTGCAGTGATTAAATGAATTTTAGGGGTGAAAGCATTTCTCGATGAGTACTCATTTAACCCCCCCCCCCCCAAGGCACTTGAGTCAAGCTCGGGTGAAATGGGATGCATTGGACAGTGAGGACTTATAGGGTTAAATCTATTGTATTTTTCAATCTTGTGAAATATTTGTTATCCTCCTGCAATATATTGAAATTTTTACTCTGAAGTATTTGAGATCTCTTATTAATGGCAGTTTTTAATTAGACACAGAATTTCTTTTTTTCTTGATAGATGTTTATACAACTAATATCTTATCATTTTTGTAAGGCAGCATATTATCTTTAATCTTCTCAAGTACATACCTAAAGGATTATACAAATTATGAGATCACATTTGATGCATTTCTGTGTGTCATGTGTAATATTAAATGATAATTATGTTTAATATAGTTCATTAAAACAGCACAATATACAATATGTGATCTGTATAAAAAACCTAATGAAATAAGCATTTATAATAACATGTGTCAGGATAGGCCATAATACTAATGACAGCAAGGAAACTTAAAAAGCATATATGAACTTGGTGCATTCTTGAGAAACAAGATCCTCAGTGCCTGAAGTTATGTATCTAGCAGTTTATCTGTTATTTTGATATCAGCCATTCATATATTCAAATCAATAATAGTTTTAATTTATGAATGTATTTTCATAACATTATGTAATAAAGTTATTTTGATTATGAGAGATTTAATTTGTTCTAGCTGAGATTTTATATTAATAATAGATATATATTTAGCACACATGAATATTTTAATACGATTTTGATTCTTTCCAATTTACTGTATTATGCACAGTTGCCTCTAGCTTTTTTCTACTTTTACAATATTTGTTGTTTCTATTGATTTTTAAACATTTTTTATGCCATTTTAAGTGGTTTTTTACAATTCTTCTCTGTTTACATTATTATTCCTCTGTTCTCTTTAAAGTGTAAAAGGAATCTATATTGTATGTCATTGATAACTTTTTATATTTATTGCAGGAAAAGAATTAAGGTTCTAGATACTTAAGCAAATATCAGTTAAAAAAAATACCTTATTAATACCTAATTAAAGTACTATAAATTTTGTTATGCAGTGGTAAAAAAAAAGTTATAGTGTTTTTGACAAATTCTAATAAGTAAAAAAGCAAATTTAAAAAAGTAAGAGTATAGAAAATTATTTAAAATTTATTAAAATAGATATAATATTATGTTTGTTATTTTAAAAAGAGTAATAGAATATATTTTATATAATAACCTTTATAATTCATGCTGTGTCGGAAATTGAAATATAAAACATAACTTTCATGTAGAACTGTTCTTTATTATTATTCCATTCCATAACATCATGTACTTATAATGTTATTCTTCTCTTACAGTGTTCAAAATTAGATCTTCTGAGTGTTAGTAAGTATACTAATTTTTATTGATAGAAAGAAAGTCCTTTTGTATATATAACTCTTAATATTATGTTTAAGTATCCTGGTAATATGTGAATTTTCAGATAATGTTAAGAAAATTTACATCATTTTTTTTTCTTCTGATTTTATGTATTGACTGATTGACTTGTTCTATATTATCAATACAAATAATTGTTATTTAAAATGATTTTCAGTTATCTATTTGTTTCTATTTCCAGAAATATGTGAGGTTTATTGTTTGACAGCAAATTCTAAAACTTCATGCTTTTGCACATATTTTAGGATGGGTTTAATTAATCAAAATAGGGGTGAGAGGAAAGATGAAAGGAGAAGGGGTTTATGTTTAACAATAAAATAAACTAAGTACCTGTGACTGAATTTAGGAAATACAGTCAGAAACAATACAATATTCATATACACATGAAAAAAAAAATTGGATAAAAAGGTATCTACTAGGGTGAAAATCGAGGCCAAAGAATGGGGACAAATTCCAGAAATGCGATCATCCTACCACATCCATTAAAAAGTAATCATCTCAGAATACTCAAATGAACAGTAGAAGAATTTGCTCTATTAATTTTTATAAATGTATCTATTTTTCTAAATAAATTCTTGTTTTTATAAATAAATATATATTGTTTTAAATAAATCTATTTTTACATGTAAAAAGTAAAATCTTGCATTTGTAATTACATTTTTTTATGAGTAGTCTTTGTTTTAGGTTGAATATTATTTCAGTTGCAAAGCTGATTGTGATATGTTTTGGTGAATTAAAATAGAAAATTTGTATTCCATAATTCTTTTTATTGTTATATTAGTTATGGTAAAATGTACTGAATGAATTGGAGGGATGGATATTGTTAAATATATAATTAATCTAATCATCTTATTTCAATCAAGCATAAGTTTCACAAAGTAAATTTTATTACACTGAAGAGTTCTATAATTTTCATTTAAAAGTTTTTAATTAAAAATATGAAAGTTAGGAAAAATAAAATGTCGAGTTTTCCTTAAAAAGCAACAATTCCAAAGTCCACATTTTCACCTGCCATATATATGCTAGGTTCTAAATCAAACAATAGCTGGCAGCGCATCAACACGCATGCATACTTCATCTTTATTAATAGTAGATATTAAATTTTGTGACTGCCTGGGTTTCTGGGAATATCAATTATTTTTAATTTCAGATAAATCATTGACATATTTCTTCTCATCCATCATTCGACCAAATTGTCAGACATTAAAACCATGTTATTTCATTGTTTTACATAGGTTTTGTTTATTGTATGGGAATTTTTCTAACAGGACTCTGTCCATTACATCATAGCACTACTAAAAATGCAAATCCATCCTCTATAATTTATCATCTAATTTTCTTAACTCCTTCACTAAGTTCCCTCTTGGATTCATCTTGTAAACTATACAGATATTGAACAAAACCAGTTTTCTTTAGCTCCAAATAAAGGAAAAAAATATGCAGTTAATTATTTGATGACACAATAAATAGCAGTGCAATATCTATCTTTAGTTTTAGCAATTTATATGACAAATTGGTATTGTTGAAAAAAGATTAATTATTTATTTCTGGTACAATATTTCCTGCAATTATCATGGAAAAGTGCTAAGATTTAACTTTGAGTAAACTAAAAATTTAAAAAATTGCCCTGAAATGCATATTCCTGACCTTCAAGATATACATGTGTCAAATTAGGTAACTATAGGTCATTGCTTATTAAGTGGCAAAATGCATACACACAGACTTATTTTTACGAGTAATATAGTTTGCATTTACTTCGGTAAGTCTATTGTATATTGTTGTGCTTGGCAAACTTTGTGTATTACGCTAATTTAATGAACAAATATGTATATTTGCTATTATTAAAAATAAAACAATATTCGTAAATTAGAGTTCTTTCAGTTTCAAAGCTAATTCTTTCTACTATATAATTCTACAATATAACTGTTAATTTTCTGATATTTTAATATAAACTGCTTATTGATTTTTCTTCCCTTAAATTAAAAATAAATGTTTCTTCCATTAATTAACAGGTGGACAACATCCTGAAGATATATCATGTTTAACGTCCGATGCGTATTTAGTCTTTACAGCTTGTGAAAATGTCATATATGCATGGAGAAGAGGAACCGAGGTGAATATTATTTAATTTTTTTAATGTTTTCTGATGGAAAATAAAATTTTTACTATTTTTGATTTTGAACGTTATTTAACTTTTTCGAAAATATGGCCATGGTCTATTAAAAATAGAAGAAACTGCATGAGTTTGTTTACAAACACAGTTCTCTACAATTAAAAAAATATTTTTAAAATATATTTTTTGAGGCTTTACTATATCTATTAAGCATCTCAGAAGAAATATAATGCATGATTCTGAAGTTCATTATTGCACCTTAAATAATCTGTTAAGCATACTATTAGAGTTAGTATCTACATATGTTAGTCTTACCCATTTAAGAACAATTTTCTCTAATCGACCTCAAAGCATAAAATAGAATTTTTGATTGAGTAATTATGCCAACTACATGTGATAGAACCTCCTCCAAAATATTGTAGAATTTCCAATTAACATTAGGCTAGTATGGAAATACTAATTTCTTCTTTTTTTGCTTTCATTGCTTTGTGTGAAAAATTTCAATCCTTTCATGTTTTTGGAATGGTTTTAATTAGTTGAGAGGAAGGAATAAATTAAGTAACATAAAATTTTATTTTTAGGAAATGCCAATATTTATGTTAGTGGAAAGTGAGAAAATGGTGAAGTATTTAATGTACCTTGGTAGAAGTAAGCTAGGAGAACACTACATATTAAGGCACTTGTACCCTAAATTCATAATTTATCCATTAAACATGCTAACATTATTTTTAAAAATTTACTGGCAACATATGAAATTTATAAGAAATTAGAAATATTGACTAGAAATTTTCCGATCAGATATGTATCAACAAGATATGGAAGCACTGAGATGATATTATTATAACTGTGTAGGGTGATAAAGATGGGGATAAGAATGCATCTTCATCAAGGGTTGCATGCAGCTTCTGACAAGAATATGTTATTATTTAAAGTGATTATATGATGAGTCAAAGCATTTTGTATAGATTGGAATAAGAACAGGAATTTTCATTACACACATAGGCCATCTTCTATATCAGGTGGACAAATGACTGGGTTTTCTCAATAGATCTTTAGTGGACTGTCTAAGAATGAACTACATAACATGATTCCATCATGAAATGGTTTAGTAGATCCTGAAGTAAGGAATATCTTAAAATAAGTGACATTTTTTTTTGCTGTGTTCCTTAGTGACATACAAAAATAGTACTACTAATTACTGGATAGTATCCACTCTGGCAAGACATTTCTGCTGCTTATTATAATCATTCGTGAGATAAGGACATGATTCTGTATTAAAGCCTCGGTTGAATACCCTATAAAAGTTCGCCACATTCACAAAAAAAGTCAGTAGGAGCCCAGTTAGGCGAGATTTTTGCCGATTCTGCCATCACTCATTCTTACTAAGGCTATGCTTGAAGGAGAAACTATCACTGATTATTGTTACCAATTTCTATTTACTGTCAGCATTCAATTGGGTATCTTGAATTCACTTATTGTGAGACAATCTCCCTATCGAGTTCTATGACAGTTCTCATTGTTATTTTGTGTACAATGTAATCAATATATTGTCTTAGGGCACTCTCTACTCAGGGCATGAGTTCTAATGAATCCGACCAGTTTCCCAAACCCCTTCAAGCCACTATAACTTTTAGTTAATGCACTGTGAATACATATCAAGACATGTATATTTTTTATGGGATTGTTTACATGCTTATAAAAGTAAGATTTTGATATCCTCTACATATTGGTATTAACATTTATTTTATTGCTTCTTAAAAGCATATATAAAGCTACAGTTTACTAATTAAAATTGTCTGGTATTTCTTCTGGGACAAAATATTCATAATAAAATGTTTTGAAATAATTACGATTTACGACAAAAACACTTTCCAGGAAATTGGAAGTTATGTTCAAATTGCAACTAGGTTTGGTTCTCTATTATACTAAAAGTACTAAAATGGAAAATTTTGTTGTACGAGCAAAAGATATAAAATTAAATATTTTTTATTAAAAGTTCTAATTTTAATGTTAAAACTAATATATTACTAAATTAGAGAGAAAATTAATTGGTTTTTATTCATTTGTGATTTAATCCTGCATTTCTTTATCAGGATGTATCATAATTGGGTACTGGTTATAAAGAAACATGAAGCATGGTTGTCACAACACCAGGAGGAATGTAAGAACACAGAAAATTTTAAACTCATTTAAAAAAAAAGAAATGCAGAGAAATTATAAATTATCCATAAAAGGAAGAAAAATGCTGATTTTCTTAGAATCCCTCCTTATTGTAAAAAAAAAAAAAAACATTTTGTCTTCTAAACATTGTAATAGTAAAAGATCATAGATATATCTCCAATACCGTTTGAGATTATGTAATCACTGAGTTCACTCTTTTTTCTTTTTGTATTGATCAATTAAATTTGGATTTGAAAGACATCTTATTTTAATTATATTTTTTTGTTTATTTCTGCCATGCGATTTTTGCACTAGAGCTAATGATCGTGCACAAAACTACTGTAACTGCATTAGAGCATAGAACAAATTTCTCTGTTGGAAACAGTAATTTTCAGTCTGGAGAAGAACTGACGTAGTATTTAGTCACTCACTCACACGTGTTGATTGAATGGTTTGTTTATTATTGAGAAACTGTGAACTTATTCAGAGAAGTTTTTTAAAATAATGAGTTGCTCAAAATCTATACTTAGTAACCATTGTATGGATAAAAATATCTATCCTGACTTTGCTGAAAGGGTTAAAGAAATTCTGCAAAATTTATTTGCTACATAATATTTTCTAAAATTATAATAAGTTTAAGCAAGCACATGCTAATATACCAAATAAGGAAAACATACAAAACTACATGCCAATCCAAAAGAATCATAATTGAAAATGAATTTTGTTTCTGAAATGAATGCAAGAAAAAATGACACATTAAAACATGAAATTTGATATCTGAAAATCTATCAATTTCAAACTTTTTAGTTCAAGAACAATCATTTAAAGCTGAACTTTTATGGTTATTGAAGTTTGTTGCATTGCATTCATCCTTTAATATATTCAACGATGCATCAGAAATGTATTCACATATGTTTACTTTTTATAGAATGGCCAAAAAATATATGTTCAATCATACAAAAATATTATGAATTATTTGCATCAAATTAGTTCCATTCTTGTAGCAGTTTCTGCAGAAATCTTTCAACAAATTTTTTTATATAAAACAATGAAAAATTTAAAGCACTGCACTACATTCCACAAAAATGCCAAATAAATTTTATTGTAAGATATTGGTATGAATCAATCCATGGATTCTCTACTCGACATTGGAATTCTGCATTTTTAAGACATTCCTATGCCCAATGACTATTTAAGAATTTTAAAGAAATTATACCAAGCTACTTTTACAAATTACCATGGAGGGATCATATGTAAATTTGAAATATTAAAAAAGAATTTTTCTGCAAAAATGATTATGCAATGTTAGGTCTTGTTACCTGTAGACTACTCATAATTGAGCATTTCAGTATGAACATAAATCTTCTTAATGTAAAGTAGATGTTATTCTGAGAATATTGTATAGATTATTTAAAGATAATCCAGCCAGACATGCTGATTTCCTAGAAGTTATTGGTTCTTCTGACTTCCTATTGAATATTTTTTATGACCATTAGTATAGAGCAGGTCAGTGTTTGTTAATACTTTAAAAGTTTTTGACGAAATAAAGAAATACATAGATTTCAATTAAAAAGTTCATCTGAATCTTTCATGAGGGATAATATTATAAATGCTTGTCTGGATAAATTGATTCTGATTGAACTTACCTTATGTAGATATATTTCTTAGGTATTTCTTAACAAATTTCAAACATCTGAAATATTTTCTTTCTCGGATGAAAATTTGTTCATGCTTGTTAAGCTGCTTATACAAAATATTGTCAGTAGAAGTAAAGACTTTAGGCTGCTTATTTTTGATAGAGCTTGATGATGCTAAAAATCTGAGTCTAAAGAAAAAGTATTGGTATTGGAACAATAACTATAAATTTTTTGATTACTAATGGAGTTACCGAAACTGAAAAAAAGTTTTTATTAGATTATTTTATATATTGAAGAACATTGTAGAAAAATACTTGAACATGTGTCAAAAACTTTTGCTGTTTAAATCTGCATTTGTTGAAGGGCCATGTATCATTATGTGAAAAACAAATGATTGATTTGCTTCAACTTCTTTGTTCAAATTTCCTTAGCATGTTTAAAATATTCAGTTTGAAATTTCACTGAAAGACTAACATGTATATACAAAGAACAGTTTAATTCATTTAATTAAAAAAAATTTTTAGAAGTTTCCTTTTCTAATATTTGAAGTTCAAAGAATTTCTTGATTTTTTTGGGGTGGGGGGGTGGGGGAAGTGTCTTAGTGCAGTTATTATTAGATGTAAAGTAGTTTAATTTCCTTTTTATGGTTTTGTTTTTGTTGTTTGTTTGTTTAACAGTGATTGTACCAAAGTTGGACATATTGCATCTTAGTTTTAGGTTTTGGAAGTGTGGCTTTATTTTTATTACTTAAGATGGTATGTAAAACAAATTATAGCTTTACTACATGTTGTAAAAAAAGAAGATTTATATATAGTTTACAAGAAATATTTATTTTCTGAATTTTGCAGTTGAAACATACCTATGAAGGCCCCAAAAAGAATGTGTTGTTGCTTCTGCCATTTGGACCTCATTTGATTGCAGTATATGAAGATAACACTCTTATTGTCTGGGACATAAAAGCTGAAGGTATTAAAATTTGTTATGGAATGATCTTATTTAATTATATATAATGTATGTATTTATAATTTCTTTTTCTTTTCTTCCCAGAAATAACTTTAGAGATACCTTTCACTATCTCTATCTCAGCAATTGTTCATCCAAGTACATACCTGAATAAGATTCTTATTGGTAGTCTTCAAGGATGCTTGCAGTTGTGGAATTTGAGAACTAATAAGCTTATTTACACATTTGATGGCTGGGGATCTCCTGTAACAGTTTTAGAACAAGTAATCAGATATTAATATGGTTTTTAATGCATTCCTTATCTCATAAACTTTTACTTCTTTATTTTATATTTCACATTTATTAAGGAAATTTGAGAAAAAAAAGCAATTAATTTTATGCACTTACATAATAGAAATCATGCTATACAGAATAACATGTTTTTAAAAAACGTGGAATTAAATTGCTATTGTGTAATTTAATTTTAATCCTCAGATTATCTTATAAAAACTGATTTTTTATAAGAATTAATGATGGCTCTTAATTAATTTTTTGGCTAAAATATTTGGAAAAAATTACGATAATAATTTAAATGAGAATTGTTTGGATATTGAAAGCAGTTGGTGAATTTATTTAAAATGTGCTTTAAATTTGATGAAAATCTTATTTTACTTTTTCTATAATTTTGCTTTCTATATTTAATCCCATTTGATTTCCATTTTTAAGGACTGGTACATAGCTCTCATAATTCATTTACTCAGTAAATTCAAATAGTTATTGTGATATTCTTTTTCATTTATTAATCTATTTTTTCAAACATTTTATTGGTTTATTAGTAAGTTATTTTAAAAAACTGTTGTGTTTTGAGTTGCTTCAATTGCATTTTTCTTATTCAGGCACCAGCAATAAATGTAGTAGCCATTGGTTTGGAATGCGGAGATGTCTATATTCATAACCTAAAATTTGATGAAACCCTCATGAAATTTTCACAAGATTGGGGAGCAATTACTGGAATAAGTTTTCGAACAGGTAAAATCCTATTTGTTTTAAATTAAAAGGAGGGAGGGGGAGACTGAGTATTTAAGAATAAGTTATTTGAAGATTTAAATGAATAAAATATCACTGTTTTACATATTGAAATATATGAGAATCTATAACCATATTGCCATTTTATATTGATTATTCAAAAAAAATTGTTTTGCCAAGAAAGTTTAATTTCTGTTAAATAAAAAATTTCCCTATCAGAATAAATGTTTTGTGTTTTAATTATTATTTTGAATTTAATCAATTTGTTCTTAATGTATTTTTCTTTATGGGAAATGGTGAATTTTAGCAATTATTTTTTCACAAGCTATATATTTTAAAAATCAAATTGTACTTTTCCATTTTTTAAATCCTATCTACGTATTCAGGAAATCAGCATTTACTAGTACTGCCTCTTATTTAGTCTGTTTTTTGTGATGTTAAAATTAGGATCTAATCTGATTTTAAACAGATATGGTCTATGATATACTTAAAATTAATGTAAACCTTTTTTTGGAGAATGTCTGTATATGCACTTTATCTTACATCTCTATATATACAGCTCAAGGCATATAAGAGACATTATGGTATTAGATATAAATTTTGAATAAAGAAATAATTCGAGACAGAAAAAAAAAGAACAGGCGAGAAATAATTGAAATTTATTAATACTATTTGTTTACTAACAAAAATGTACAATTCATGCACATTATACAAATAAATTTTAAAATATTATTTCTCTGATGTAGATATGTGTATGACCCTGTCTCAGTGTATTGTATTATTGTAAAATGCACTTAAAAATATCTTGAGACTTAAGTTAAAATTCAGTGAAATATTTTGTATTAACTAAATTAATTATATAATTTTTAAAAATATAATTTTTAATTTATGTATATATTATTTGAAAATATAATTTTTTGGATTTAAGATGGTATAAAAAATACTTTTGTATAATGATATTTTTGAAAGTTATTGATTAAAGACATCAAAAATTTGTTTGGTTTTAATTTATTAAAATTTTAATAAATGGTTCTGAGGTGTAGGTTTTTTTAGCGTTTAACATATATCTGCATCAAATTTGATAACTTTAAGTCTGATGCTTTTCTCTATTGACACGCTCATTTTCTCCCTTATTATTAGATATTGATTTTCAAAGATTCAATTTTTAAATAACTTAAGTGTTATGTATGTTTTATTACTTCAAAAGATGGGCCTCCACTCATGGCTTCTGCTAGTACCATGGGTCATATAGCTGTGTGGGATCTTGAAAAGAAGCGTCTTCATAGTGAGATCAGGGAAGCTCACAAAGGATGTGTCTCAGGCTTGAAATTTCTCCCAAATGAACCTTTGCTCATCACTTCATCTGGTGACAATTCAATAAAAGTTTGTTTCTATCTTTAATAAATATTATTTTTTTCATGTATTGCTTTGTAATTTTAAAAAAATTTATTTTCTGGTTTAGTTCTTTTACTTACATTTTTTGGTGGTGTGTAAAAGATTAATGTATTTATGTAGATTTAGAAAAAGATGATTTATTCTGTTTTTTCATACACATTCATTCATGATTTTGCTGCACTTAAAATATCATTCACATCAATTGGATAATTCAACTTTTTATTTTCTATGATAACCTTTTTAATTGATTGTAGTAAAAACAACAGTTTTTGTATTTGATTTTTGAATTAAAGTACTAGTTTAGCCCTCCATCATTATATATTTCAAATTCTTGAGTTGTAGGTAAAATGGGAGGTATCTTTCTGTATCTATTTGAAATCTGCTGCATTGCATCTTGTTCCAAAAACAAGAAGCTCTCGAGCAAATAGAAATTCCTCTACTTGGTTTGTAGCAAAAGCTAGCATGTTGTTGTATTTTTAATTGTAAGCTAGATTGAAGCAATTCTTTATATTGTTTCTTTAAACATAAGTAGTTTCAAAAAATTATTTTTTTTTTCACTTGCAATTGTGTCTTCTTTCTTCAAAATTAAATAAAATGCTGGTAGGAAGCATCAATACTAATAAGCAAGAATGCTGAAATAATTTAGCCAATTTGTGCTAAAAAGAATTAAAATTCTTGGTAATATATATATTTTTTTATAAAACTCAAAAGTATTTATGGAACAGTACTTGATTTTTAGCTTTTAAAATTCTCTTCAAAATTAGTTTACAGTTATTAAAATTGCTATGTCAAAGCAAAATGAGAAATGTGTGTACTATTTCATCTGTTTCTTTGCAAACATCTCTGCTTGATTATTTTCTGGGGGGAAAAACAGCCTAAAGAATGATATGCTTGATATATTACTTTACAGAAAAGTTATAATTTCCAAGAAATCTATTTGCAGCTAATACAAGCACCTGCAGTATATTGTAGATATATAATTTATATCATACTTGAAACCATATAGATTCAAATATATATAATCTTTTATTTTCTTGATTCTGTGAGGTACATTCAATTTTGTTAGGATTGTCATCATTACTCTTTGTGCAAAGTTTTTTTAGGCATCTGTGTTAAATTGATACATATTGCTATAGATAATATGTTTCAAGGTATGGATATATATCACCCAGAAGATATAACTAAGAAGAGAATGACCAAACAAAAAAGAAATAAACTCTCTTTGGTCTAACAATTCTATTGGAACTCATGTATATGATTACTTTGCTGTTCTGCAGTGATTATTTTTAAGATTAAATGGTTCTGAATATATATATATATATATATATATCATTTTGAAAGATTGTTATATAGATATTTTATGATTTGTTCAGTATTTTAAATCATTGCTTGAAGAATCTAATTTTTTCAATTTTGATATAAGAAGAAAGTATTTTTGTAATAACTGTTATTTAATGTGTTGATATTTTTTTTGTTTTTAAATACTTCAAGCATAATATTGATTCACTTTAAAATGCTCTATTCCCCTTTTTGAATGACTTGTATTCTGATGTACGCATATACAAACAGATATGGATATTTGACCTGCCTGATGATGGAGGTCGACTTCTACGTCTTCGAGAAGGACATAGTAGTACTCCAACTAAAGTCCGGTTTTATGATGTGAATGGAAAGAACATTTTGAGTGCTGGTTTGTGAATGAATTTTTAAGCTTTTATTTTCAATTTTTTTAGAGTTATTTTAAAGCAAATAATATGTTCAGCCTAATAATTTCAAATCTTGATGTTGATTAATTTAATGTTTTAAGTATGTATAAATTATTCACTAAAAATGGCTAACTAATAAAAATTATAATTTTATCAAAGATTTGAAGTATTTATTTTTAATAGAGTAAGATTCCAATGATATATTCATCTTTCTTTTGTTATTGTATTGTTATTAAAAATTAAGTAAAAAATTTTAATATTAAAATTATTTAAAATTTTTACTTCTAATGTCTGTTTTCAACAGTCTCTTTGAAAATTTTATTCATGAAAATTCTCACTTATTCTAGATTTAATTATAATTATTTAAATGTTATAAGCCCTTAATGATGGTTTGTACCTTAATGTACATTTAAAAACAATATTTGATAAAATTTAAAATTTTCATGCTCACTCCTGTTGTGATTTAATTAAAAGATTTTTAGTATTCAGTAAATATACTTTCCTAATGGCTTTAACTTTATGGCGGGGATACTAATTTGCAAAACATTTATATATATATATATATATATATATATATATATATATATATATATA
>JAPMOQ010000510.1:17472-51629 GCA_026543055.1 Argiope trifasciata | reverse complement strand
TCACATTTAATTTGCTATATTATTACAAAACACATTCTTCTGATAATAATTATGCATTAGGCATAAAAAATGAAAACTATATATTTTTTGTTTTTTATATTTTTCATTCACAAATATGTACATAATTAATCTCAATTGGTTTTTATAAGAAATGAATATTTTAGACTGAAAATTATTAAAATTGTGCTGATTTTTGTTATTGAAATATGTGCTGAAGCATACATAGAAAAATAAGTTGTAAACATAGTGTTAATTTTTTTTTTTTTACTGATTCTTATTTGCTTTTCTCTGTATTTAGTGTTTAAGTATTAGTTCTTGTGGAAATTTTGTTGTGATTGGTTACAACACTGGTCACTTAGATAAGTTTAATATCCAATCTGGAATGCATAGAGGTTCTTTTGGTAAAGAAACAGGTATGTATAATATAGTTTTATTTTGTCATTTTTTAAAAGGGCTTGTCCCAAAAGGTGTCAACTGAATATTTTCTTAGTATTAATAAACAGGCTGTTTTTTAATTTTTAAAATCATTTTAGCCCATGAAGGTAATGTGCGAGGAGTTACTATTGATGGCTTTAATCAGATGGTAATATCAGGTGGCTCAGACAAACTTTTAAAATTTTGGAAATTCAAAGATCACAGTGAAATTGCTACTATGGAATTAGAACAAGGCATATCAAAATTTATTCTTCATCGTGAAAAGTAAGCTTCCACTTATTATGGTATTTAATATTTTTATTTTGATATATATTCAAATGCATCTGTCTATTACTTCTAAATTTATCTATCTATCTGTCTGTCTGTCTGTGTGTGTGTGTGTGTGTGTTCATTTATAAGTCTGCTCTCCATTTCCTTATTTATAATCTATATATATGAAATTGAATGTTTTTGTCTGAATCTTATACAATTCTGTACTCTTTGATGGTATTTGAATAAAATTGATTTTTTTTCCTACAATGGATTAGAAAACCCTTTGCTTCTTTGATCATGTGTTAGGTTGGATTTAGTTTGACAAAATAGGAGTCAGATGAAAGGAAGAGATATTTACAATAAAATGATTCTAGGAATACATTCATGCTTCCACATTTTACCCATTAGTGGGATAGAATAATTGAAATGTGGTCATTTCAGGATATTGAAATGAATATTATGCTTTTTAGCACTTAGATTATTTGATTTTTCTATTATTATTTTCTATGTCGCTTTAAAGAAAAATGTGAGATGAAGGTATAAAATTTTACACCAACTATTTTAAAATTAATAAAATTAGTTATTCTGTGATATCAATTTTATTTCTATGTTTTATGCAAATTTTAGTCTGAAGTAAAGATTCAGAATATGAACTTAGAGATATATTTTTATATTGCGCTTAAGTGAAAAGCAGGCAAGATAAATATTTTCCCATCATAAAAGTAACATATATATTTATCCCAGGCCATATAATATAGGCATATATATTTTTTAAAAGCATATAAATTTTATGATGTCATGGAATTTGACTATATTAAGATGGCTCCTGTATACAATGAGCAAAACAAGTATAAGGCCATCAAAACAACACAGCTTTTTAATATCTATCTCAAAAGTATTTTTTGTGGAAGTTATAAAGATTGTATTATCCACAAAATAATAAATCGTAAGTGACAGTGAAATGGTGACTTTGTAGTACATAAATATCACTACTAAGATTTATTTTTAATATCAATTCGATGATGTCATAAGACTTGACAATATTAGGAAAGTTACCTAACAGAAAAGGAAACAAATATGATTTTTAAAATAACATAGCTCTTATTAATATCTCCATTTCAGGTATAAAAATATTTTTTTGGGGGAGGGGACAGCAACATCAAAGTTATTCACAAGCAATTTAATGAAAATTTAATATTATAAGTGAACTAATTGTTTGCAGGTGCGTATTATTATTTTATATAAATAAGAAAGACTGGACTACTCAAAATTTATCCATTATTCAGTATCAAAGTCAAGGATGCATGTTATAAAGCAAAGTGTGAGGATTATGGTAATAAGAAATGAGAAATTCAAAAGGTTATAAAACAACTAATTATCCATTAATCATTTAAAATAAAGTGGGCTCAACTGCACAGCCTATAAGTATTTCAGATCTATCCTTTCTTTTGAAATAGAAAATTTACATAAATGCAAATTAACATACGTTTTCTTACTTTCAGAATTTTTTGAAATCAACCAAATAAAATTAGTAAATATTCAGTATTTATTTTGTTGCAACTTGGCCTGCTGTTCTTTTCAATATCCAAAGACGACCACTTTTTGATAATCCGACAAATACAGAAGGATGTGCACAATTCTAGACTTACATTTGTTTCAAAAAGTAAAAATCCCCTCCTTTCATTATTCTCCTTCTATTTTGTCAAATAAAACCGATTTCAATGCACATGCAAACGTTCAGAGGATTTTTGAATCTGTTGGCAAAGAATGTCAATAGAGGATGTTATTATGTACAACAGAACTGAAATTTCTAGTTTTCTAAAAATTATGTTGAAGTCGATTTGAAATCTACTAGTCAACTATTATATGAGGTAAGCAGATTCAGCAAAGGTGCCTCATCAGTCTCATTATTGTCTAATTATTAAGAAAAAAATCCTTAGAATTTAAGACCAATTAAACAAAATGTGTTTGTCTATTTGCCCAGAATTTTTTATTATTATTTATTGCTTAATATTGTATAGTAAAATTAATAATCTTAGTCTTAAGTTATAAAAAATATTTATAATCTGATGGGAAATTCGATTCCAATACTGTTTAAAAATTATTTGAATGCTTCTTGATTTTGTTATTTTATATAATTTTTTTTCATCTATGCTTTCTGTTTTTCAATAGTTTCTAATCAGTGTTAGTTGAAACAGTATCCATTTAAATATATAATACTGATCCTTATTTTTTTAAACTATAAATATTTTAGTGCTATGCTTGCTGTTGCCTTGGATAATTTTACAATTTTGATTGTGGATATTGAATCAAAGCGAATTATAAGAAACTTTTCTGATAATTCTGGAAGTATCTGTGATATGGTAAGATATAATTTTATTAATTTGTTTTAATTATTATAAAGGATAGGGTTGAGATTCTTTGTTTGTGATGATGCAAAAAAACCATAACTCTGATTAAAAGGAATTGGAATTTTTTTTTCTTTTACCAAAAAAATACATAAAAAATACAAAGTTTCTTTTAAATTAAATATATAACCCCTTAACTTTACAAATTATTGTTATATAATAGGAATGTTTAATTTTATAAGTAGCTTATAGGTTCAGCATTGTCTGATATTAGGACACTAATATATTTAAATAATAAAGGAAATCAATAAATTATTTGTTAAACTCCAATCATTAATTTAACTTCGACACATTTTGTTTCATATAAACACTCATAGCCTCTTGATTTGCAATGATCATTTCTCTTCCTTCACTCTCCATATTTGAGTGAGATCTAAAAAATTATACTTCACAGCTACTGCAGTATTTTGAAAAAGAAAAAGAAAAAAGATTATAAGTGGCATTATCTATGTTATCAATGGTATTCTACTCTATTTTAAGAGATATTTTTAAATTAAAGCTTTGACTAAACAGGAATCTTGAAGTCTCTCCTAAGCTCTCAACTTCAGCAACTGAACCAATTTCGCAAATTTTTATTGTATCCTACACTTTCATGATTTTAGAATTTAGCTAACCAATTAGAATTCTTTATCATTATTATGTAATTTGAAATTAACTTTTTATTTATTTGTATTGTTATTTTTGTAATTAGACTTTTATTTCAATAAAATGAAGTTCATCAAATTAATTGACCTGTCAAAAAAATTACTTTTGTAAAAATCTAAGACACTCAATGACCATTTTAATTATAGTAAAAAGACCAGTAAAAATTGTAATGATGAATTTTGATGGAGTAATCTTTTTAGAAAAAAGAAAATTAGGGTTATATAATAACTATAGAGCAGATTAGATAGCTAAACCTTAACCTATAATATTATAATTTCTTGATTCATTCTTTCTTGATCAAATTACAATTAAGGCTCTGATTAGCAGTCATGCTCTTTATTAGAATAATTTAGAAACAATAAAGTTGACTATATTATATTTTACCCAATAAAGTTAGTTTAAATTGTAGATCATTTGGATAATTGCATATCTATTATCTTTTGAGTAGATTAATAGTTAATAATAACATCATGTAGTTATGTCTGTTATTTCTTTTATTGTCTTTGTTTTAGTGGTTATTGGGTTGATATGTGATGGTTGAAGAAAATTCTTTTAGTTTAATTTGCTGTTGCGATTTTGTGATAAAAAATTATTATATGAATTAATGTATTTTTCTCTCTGATAAAGCATGTAAAACAATTATTTAATGTTTAAATCCAACACATAAATAAAACATCACAGTTCTTTAATTTTTCTATTAAAGCACCTAGTTTTTCCTTATCATTCATATGCAGTGATTTACATTGCATTGTAGAATATTCTATGATATTGGAATTTGTAAATTTTATAAGTTACATATTTTATTAAATAATTAACTTATACTTCTTAAAAACAATTTTTGAATATTATGTATTAATATGTCTGCAGAACATTAGAATAAGTCTTTAAAGTATGCATATACGTGTATATAATAATTTTTAATACTATATGACTTTTTCCCATTTTAAATTATAAATGTTTAATTTTTTTTCAGGCCTTTAGCACTGATTTTAAATGGTTAATAGCTGCTACAAGTGACTCTTCAATAAAAACATGGGATATATCTTCAGGAAAGTTAGTATTTTTATAGTTTTACTCTTCACTTTAAATATATATATATATTTTCATTAAATAACTGGAGCTTGTTAAGATAAGATAAATGATTGGAAAGAATTTTTTTTTAGATGTAAAAAAATAATTTATCGGATTAAATTTTATTTTATGAGGACATTTTAAGTATGTTATTAATATATGTGAATAATTTGTTTATTTTTGAAAATTTTGAAGCAATGTTCTAATAATTGTATTTGAATGAGTACACTAAGCTTCTTTTAATGTTCAAATATAGGTTCATAATTATTATTCTGAGTTATCAATTTTTCTAGCTTTTATAAAAAAAATATGAATCATATTGTCTATTGATTGGTATATATTTTAATCTATATCCTTTCTTAATAAGTAAGCAATACAAATAACCTTAGGGAATTTTTTTAAATGACTGTAAAGGACTATAAAAATAGAAAAGGGAAAATAATGAAGGTATTATGTGGAAGATAATTGCATACATTTCCTTCTAACTTCCATGTCAGTGAATCTACTTTTACTTCATTGCATGTTCAGTATAGAAATATTTACATAAAGTTTTGAATAGAATGCTTTCTTAGGAAAGTCTTCTATGTATTTCGTATTTACAAATCTCCTAGATATTATTTAAATTCAATGTATGTTTATTAGAATGTGCTTATTCTCTGTAGCAATGAAGGAGGGGGGGGGGATAATGAAATAAATATAAATAAATTTATTGATTAATTTAATTTTTCATAATAGGTTAAATTTTCTTTTTGATCTTGTTTGATTATTTTAATGATGATTTTAAATTATTATGTAACAAGTTTTTTTTATAAATTTTAGACTTATTGATTGGTTTACTGTTTCACCTTTATGCGTAAGCCTCACTATGTCACCTTCTGGTGAATATCTAGCTACAGTGCATGCAGGCAGCCCCGGTATCTATTTATGGGCAAATTCTACTCTTTACTCCAATGTGTTACTGCAACCCTTACCTGAAGCATACAATCCATTACAGCTTGATCTGCCAATTGTTACAATGGATGGAAAGGATGGTGAGTTGTGCTTCACATAACTTCAAAATTTAATTTCAATATCAAAGCCATCATATACAAGATTTACATTTTGAAAAAATGTGATAGCTATATTTTAAAATTTTCAGCATGCATTTTTCCTCTTTGCATGCATTCTTCCTTTCCATCTTCTCCATTTTTCCTAGTCTGACGTCTGACATAATTTAAGCATAAAGTTCTGCCTTATTTTTAAAAATTAACTTTTAATGTACTTCAATGTCAGAGTAAGACAATATAAATTTACTGTTTTATGATAGCAGATATGATTTTATGTAAAGAAATCACCAAATAATTGTAGGGACCCTCAAGTTATATTAGGAAAATTAAAACACTTCTATATTGAAAGTTTTTTTTTATAAAATATTATGGTTAAATTTTTTATGCATGGCTTTTTTTTCTGTAGTTTCATATCTTTTTTTAAGCATTCACCTAAGTTTTACACAAGTTTTTACCTTTTTAAAGAATTCTAGAATAGCAAAACACATAGTCATGGATGCTGTTTTATTATTTACAAAGTATTATTTATTACCTATAATGCTTGACTTATAGAATATTGATGTGCCATTTTTTTAAAAACTGAGAATGGGTTTATTTTTTGTATATTTGTACTTTTTTGATGAAATATGAGAAAGACACATTGTAATTCTGTTTGATATTTAACATGAAAAAGAATGTAAATAGTATAGTAAATAGTATATGACAATGCTTATATCACATAATCGGAGGTTATGAATTAGTTCTGCATTTATTATTCTAACAACTTCTGTTTTTAACTTTAAACCAATTTATACTTCTTTAATGCCTTTAAGTTTGATAAAAATGTGTTTTGATTTAATGTTATAAACATTCAGATTAAAATTCATCTGTTTACAAGGGAGTTTTAAAAGTTTATTTAATAAATATATTTTTCAATTAAATTAGTTTTCGAGCTTAGCTTTATATAACAAATTTTTTTTTTTGTGTCTGCATAAAGTTTTTAGATAATCTATACTACCATCTTTAACCTTAAAATTTTTGAATAAATGTTAAACTTATTACTTATCAAGAAATTTTTTCTAGGAAGAGATATTTTTTATTTATATCTTCATTATATTTATGCTTTATTATTTCTTATGTGTTTTTCATGTGATGCTCTCTATGAGTTGAAATCTATATCTTTTTAAGAGAATATACCATGTAGTTTTTTTTTTTTTTTCCTCCTGTGAAAGTATTATAGCTTATCAGTTTATTTTACTTTTCCATGCAAAAGTATATTTACTGAAATTGAAAATTTTTTAAGAGTTTTTTAAAACTTATATATATTTGCAATGTTTCAGTTGTTATAATGTGTTATATATCATTATCATGTATTATAAAGTAATTTATTCAATTTGTCAGAATCTGATTAATTTGAATTAGTTTCCTAATTTCAATCTCTTTACTCTTTCAGAAAACACTATAGTTGATCTTGAAGCGGAAACAAATGACTTAGTTCCAGAATTTAAATCACCAGAACAAATTTCTGATGAACTTGTTACACTATCTCTTGTATCTAAATCACGGTGGCTTAATTTATTAGATTTAGATATAATTAAGGTAATTTATTTTCAACTTTTTTTTCTATATAAGATTTTTTTTGAATATATTATTTATATAAATATTTTTTTATTGCAATTCTCCAAAAACATTTCATTTAATTGTAGAATTTTTCTGACATCTACAACAATTATGCAATTTTAATTTTCAAATGTAAACAATACAATGTTGTTCGGTTTAATGTATTTTCTTGCTGAGTTAAATGCCCATCTCAGTTGTACTGCTAAATATTATTAAAGTAACGAAAGAAATTCAATATTAAAATGAATCATTTGAAGGAAGCACTTAAAAAACTTGAATCTTTGGAAAAAATATGACTGATTTACTGATTATATTCTATGATTATTTCTGAATGAGGAGGATAATTTCTTCCCTAATTCAGTGAATTTTATAATCATGCAATAGTTTTATAGTCAAAATTATTGCAATATTACATGATTCTTGTTTTTCTCTAAAAAAGCTTAAAAAGGGCTTTTTTTTTCTTTGGTGAAAAGATTTGACTACTGTCTTTGTTATAGGGATAAGTAGATCATCCTAGCATGTGTTTTATTGTTAACATATTGCATACCACTGAGATATGTGCCAGGAACTGCTTTTTTGGCTTCCTAAATGCAAAGAAACTCATGAGTGGTATGCAATGAGTTAATAGATAAATGGAATTGGTTACTATTATAATGCAATATCTAATAATTGACTTTAGAAGGATTCATGTAGAATTGCTACACATAAAAACTTTAAAAGAAATATGCTGCAATTGACCATATTTGAAACTTATTTGTTTTGAATATTTAAAGTATGGGTGTGTATGTGTGTAAATAAAAAATATGTGTATAATATTTACATTATACTTATAAAAATGAATGAATTACGTACATCAACTGATCTAACTACATGAATATTATTATGCTTACTGTTTAACTAAAAATATTAATTGTACAATTAGCATTTCATATTTAATGAGTTGTGCTGACAAAATTATTTATTGTCAATTGAAGCATTCATGCAGGAATAGATGCTGTTTGGGGAAAAAAAGTTTAACATTCTAATCAAATTTGTTATAATTTTCAATATTGCTATTATTATTGCAGTTTTTTGCACTAAAAAGGTACAAAATGATTTGAAAAAGGAAAAAAATACTTATAGTAAGTGAAATAAATGCTTCAATAAAAGGAGATGCTGCCCTGCAAATGCAGTAATTAACTATCAAAATCTCCCCATTTTAAACTTCTGTCATAGGAACAGATAAATTTGTTTTGAAATTTCTCCTTTAACTTCTCATAATTTTAATCTTAATAAAACAATTGCAATTGGTTTTAAATTTAGTATGTTTGATGTATTTACCTATGCACACCTATATCTAAGAATTAGGGATTTGTTGGGAATAGAACTTTCAATTATCTCTTTGTACACATTATTCATTAATGTATTATTATACAGCGCCGCAATAAACCCAAAGAGCCAGTTCAGGTGCCCAAGAATGCTCCTTTCTTCTTGCCCGTGGTCTCTGGTTTGAAACCCACATTTTTAGTTGAAGACTCTGATAACTGGAAAGAAAAAGTAAGTTATCCCCTGGGTTGAAATTTTTAAATTTCTCATTTCAATTTTTTTAAATGTTTTGTAACAAATAATGAAATGTATACATGATATTTAATGAAAAATGTATGAGTTTGATTTATTATATTTATTCTTATTTTGATTAGTCTTATTGTATTCTTAACTATCAGAGACAGGTATTACTTATATGCTTTTATACCCATATATGATTTTAAATCAAAAGGATTAATAAAGTATTATTATTTATTGTAATTAAAAAACATAAATTTTCATAAATTTTGCTTTTTGTTTTTTTAATGGCATAATAATTGAATTGCAAGGTATGATTTAGCGATAGTTTGGAAATATTAAATCCTTTAATCTAGATACAATGGAATTAATTTATGCTGTCATATTAATTGCATTTATTTATTACAGAATGAAAAATCTAACATCCTGGATGTAATGCAACATAAATCAGAATTCTATAAATTACTTTACAAATGTAATGAAACTGAAAATTGTGAGTTGAATTTTTTATTTTTATATAGTTTTATTTTTTATTGATATTTTTTAAATAAGATTTTGCATAAAGAAAAATCCTTGAGTTTATCTTTTTTCTAAAATAAAAATTGATTTCTATATATTTGAAAATGCCACATTTGGCTGAGTAGTTTTGAGATTCAGGAGCTCCAGCTGATAATCTGATTCCACTAAAAGCTTCATCATGCACCCAAGCCTGATACTTGTTGAATTTAATTCATTACATCAGACAATTCTCCTGTTGATATGGTGTAAAAGTTTGGAGAAAAGGAGATATCACTAGCATTGCTTTTAAAAAAGATGTTAATATATTAAAACTAAACTAAAGCATATTTTTGATAGTAATACTCTAAATATATTAGAACTCCAATGATATGAATTTCCTAATAAACTAAACTAATTTGTGTGGAAGAAGGGGGGGGGGGAGAGATGGGAAAATGATGTGCAATCAGTTGCCTTTTTTCAATGAAACAAAGCTATTTTTAGCAACTAAAATGGACTGCATATACTATTATGATCAATGAATAGTAACATGAATAAAGGTATTCATTTATTGCATTGCCTTCGAAGTAAACTCTTTTGATTTCAGTGACTTCTACCTTCATTTTCCCAAATTATCACTAAGTAATTTCTGTGAATCTTCTTCAGAATTTATAGCAAATTTTGTTTTTTTGAATCAGTGGGTCCAAAGCGGTCACTGAGAAGAGCTAATTTCAATAATGGAAATAAGATAAAGATCACAATATCATATCAGGTGAATGCAGAGCTAATGGGGCCAAAATGTTTGTTAACAAATTCATAAATAATAATTTCACTGTTGGAAGGTGCATGGTTGTGCCATAAAACATTTGAATTTTCTCACTATTTTTAATATATTGTTTCATACAAATGATATAAAACATTCAATGTGATATACTCAAGTTATATATATTGATTTTTCAGTGACTTTGGTGAGGTCTTCTCAGTCTTGCTTGACTTTTCAAGTGAATTCACTTGATTGTTGAGCTGTTTCTGAATCAGAAAAATATTTCAAGTCTTATCACTAATAGTAATGCATGTTTGAAAGGAATCTTCTGAAAAAGGATTTTATGAACCACTATGATCTTTTCAAACTGTAAAACCAAAATAGGAACCAAATGATATAGAAACTTATTCTATAATGAGAAACAGTAATCATGAAGCATATATATCCTGATTATTAATTGAACTGGATGGTTTACTGAATTGCAGATTTTCTACAATGGATTCCCTATCACTTTTTATACCAGTCTTATTTTATACTTCTTATACCAATAAAATATTATTGCTTTTGATAAGCAGTCATCTTTAAAAGTCTTAAACATTTTCAAAAACAATACAGACAGACATTTCACTGGGAAAACGAAATTTAAGGCATTTTCATTGCTCAGTAACATTGGCTTCTTCAAAAAATCAGTGAAAATTCTTCTCATTAAAAGCAATTTATATTTTGGTAATAAAATAGCTCGAATTCCTATCAATTCCCTGATGGATATAGAAGTTTGCAGATTATGTCTACTATAGTTGTATATTGAATAAAACATTCCTGATTAGACTTTTTGATTACGATAGTACATATTATATTAGTTATATGTAATTTTAATTCACATGTATGTTTGCAAGGGATTTTCATAGATTTAATTTCTGGTTTTTTTAATGTGAATTATCCTATTTTCTACAGCTTATGTTTGTTAAATCTTATCATATGGATTTATTTTCTTTGTCATATTTTTAATTTAATTTGAATTGCTGGGATTTTATGCTCTTTTAATTTAAAGTTATATTTATTTGTAGCTTCGTCAATAAAGTTAAAGGAAATTATTATTTAACTTATTATAGATGCTTTTTCATGAAAATGCACGTATTTTTTTCTGACAATCAAAAGTATAAATAAACACATTGTAATAATATAATATTTGCCATTTAGTGCAAATAAAAATACTATTCTATCAAATTTTGAAACTGTGTAAATACCTCCACTTTTCATAAAGTTTCTGAATTTTGATTATATATATATTGCTTATTTACTGTGAGACATAGCTTTTCCATGTTAGTAAAATATATTTTTTGTTTTTAGATGATATGGTTATAGATAAATTGAAAGAAATGAATCCATCAAAAATAGATGTTGAAATTCGTTGTCTTAGTCCAGAAAATGGTGGTTCTGAACTGTTTATGGAATATTTCCTGAAAGCTTTATCTGTATCGCTAAAGACTAAGAGAAATTTTGAATTAATACATTCATATTTAGCACTGTTTCTGCAGGTGAGAACAATTATTTAAAAAAACATTCATGAAGTTGTTAATTTTAAATATTTATTATATATTTGTGTACAAAAGTTCATAATAGCCTCTCTAACAGACAAGATGGATTTTAAAAAATGATATTGCTGACATTATAGCCTGTGTAAATAAAATAGATGTTTCAAGGTCACAGATTTTTTCACTCTCTGTGATCATCTTTGATTGTCTTCTGACACCAGTGCTATTCGTGATAGCTGAGCTTAAAAAACAAATGCTTTAGCACTATTTTATGAAAACAAACTAACTTATAATCAAGAACAAATGGCAAGATATCAAATTGTAATCTGTCCACCAAGAGGGTAGAAGACTATTGAAACTTCTTAATAATTGTGTAAAAAGAAGGGGCTGGAGAAGAGTGGCTGTTTCATTATGCCAAAGTAAGAAAGTAGGAAATGTCACCTTGAGAAACCTATTATATTTACATAGACTATAATGTTCTTTAAAATATAATTTGAGACATAGGGTAGTATTTTAAATGTTTTTATTTTAAGAAATAATTTAATTGTATATTTACTTATCTTACTAATTAAATTGTATATTAATTAGTGACTTTTAAACTAAATACGATGCATGCATTTTCTTCAATATTTCCAAGTATATAAAAAATTATGTCCATAATAAATCAAGATCAGTTTTATAAGTTGAATTTCTTTTCAACTATAATGATAACAGTTTTTTTAAATCTTGCATAGCAATTAAGTGAAATTTCACATATTATATTTTTATCATTTTCACCTTCCTGATTGTGAATTTTTAAATCCTTTTTTTTCATGCAGATTCATTATGAAACAATATCCAAGTCAGATAAAATTGTTGGAATTTTACAAGAAATCAAACAGGACAGATCATGGGAAAGTTTAAGAGAAAAAATAAATTATTGTCTCTGTCTTGGAAAGTATACTAGAAGTGCTGTAATATAATGATACATTTGTAATATACATCATCATCATGTGTACATAGTATTTTTATGTACTTTGAGTGTTATAAAATGTGATAATAACTATCACAAATTATTTTGTAAATAATTGTTGATATAAAAATGACATGCATGTTTTTATGAAAAATAAAAAATGGCATTTTAACAAGTTGTATATAAATAATATATATTGAAATCCTGTGCCTGTAGAATCTATTTTAAAATATCAATTTCAAGTAAATTACTTTCAAATATTTAATATTCAGTTGGAAAAAGAAATTGTTTCTTAAACTTGAAATACTATGAAATAATATGTAATGTCTTTACAGCCTCAGAATGAGACTAAATTTGTACTGTTAAAATATGAGTTTTAAACATCATAATTAAGCTTTTACAGACAAAAGATACAAATGAAATTTTTTAAAAAAATCTGATGATTAATTTAAAACCAAGAATTATTTATGAATATGAATCTCTCATATTCATTGCAATAGAAAAATTTGTATCAAAAATATATTAAAAGCTATGTATTAAAAATATTATAAATATTTAGAAAATATGGAGATATTAATTTTGCTTTTAATAAAAACAAGATAGCATGTTATATTTTTTTTATATAATTGCCTTAAAAAGAAATTTATTCAAGGTATCTAATTGTATATATTTATTTACTCTGCATTCAAAAATTTATTAATTGAAATATTCCTTACCAAGTACCCCTTTCCCTGGAGCAAAATTTTTATTCCTTTGAAATCGGGAATTATGTATTTAAGATACATCTCTCCGAACTGATATATAAGGCATAAACTACTCATGGTAATTTTTTTTATAATGACATTTGTTAAATGATTTTTCCTAATTTATGGAAAATTTCTGTCTATATATGCTAGCTACAATTACTCGATATTAGAAGCATTTTCAATATGATATACATTTGTAAAATTTTGTAAAGAGTATAGACACACACATATATATATATATAAACACTATTGATATTTCTTTCAAAATTTACAATTAGTCATAGAACCAGCATTTCCGATCCTCATAAATGCTACATTATGTAACTAATAATTATAATTACATATTGTTATTCTCCTCCTATAATCTTTATTGCAAACACAAGGGTTTAGTTTAGTTAAGATAGTCTTAGTGTTGCTTCAAAATGGGATGCTAATATATCTTGGGACAGACCTCGTCATTTTGAACTGTGGTCTGCATGGACAACACCTGAGCCGGCACTCCCTCTCCAAACTTCCATACCACACCAGCAAAAGGGCATTTGACCCTGATGGATGTAACATGCACCAGACCTGCTCATATGATGGTTCTTCGGTGGAATCAGACCTTGAACTTGCAACACTCTGGTTCCAAAGCATAGGTTTTACCACCAGGCCACCACAACTTCCAAGTGCAAGGGAAAAAATACTGATAAAACATTGTTGACAAGGATGGTTTAGATTCTTCAAAAATAAGAATGAAAAATAGGATCGGTGAAACTATTAGAGAATAACAATTATTCATTATTTTCAAATTGGTTTTCGTATAAATACTTAAAATAGTAAAAAAAAAAAAAGAAGAAGACATGAGGGAACCAATATTTGTACTGTTTTCTTAGTATATCTCACATTTGGAGAAAGCATTCTATTCCAGAAAAAGAGTAATAACTTAAAATCAATAGCTGAAATTCATCTTTACACTGTAAATACACTACAATAAAATTAAGGTTTTTGCAGATTATTATTTGTCAACGTGATAAAATAACATTTTATCTGTATTTGTGTATATTAATATGTAGATTAAAACTGTTTTCTAAATGTAATGACAAAAAATTAAATTTTTTATTCAATATTTAAAACAATAAATTAGATAATTTCATAATATTTATAAGCTTTTCAACTATTACATATGTTCTATTATTTTCAAAACAAAAATCTGGCATTTTGAGGCTCTGAGAAGATAAATGTATTAATAAGAATTTGATAGATATATTTCATTCCAATATAAAATGCTTGAAGCCATCCAGTGAAATTAAAAATAATTAAAAATTTTAATTCATAAAAAGATTTCAGGATTGGATGAAAGTTATTTTTAAAAGACAGCAATAAAACAAAACAGAAATGATGTGCAATATTTTTAATATCACAGTATAAACCTTTGTACTTGCTTTATAGCACAGGAAAGGTGCTATAAGAAATGGCTATTTTCATAATACGAGAGAAAAAGGCATATTCACAAAATGAAAAATATAAAACAATATATAATACAAAAAAGAAATGCTTGAACATAAAAGTTTTTAAAAAATATGCCACTGTAGGATATATTTATAAAAATATATTTATACATATATACACATTCAATTACTTCAAAAGCCAAAATAACATCTGTTAGATTTTGAAATCCAGCAGGAACTGGTTTTTAAGGCCTCAAGCTTTTGATCATATTAAAGATAATGTTCTTCGCTGCCCATTCACCATTGACTTTTGAAATGCAAGGCCATCAAAAACATCTTTATCTTTCCAGAATATGACATATGAGCCTACATAAGAAAACACCAGCTTGTTAATATCATTATGCAACAAAATACTAGTTTTACAATGACTGTCAAGTAATGAATTAAATTAAGAATGAAGTCTAGCTTATGTTTATATATTTCTCATGCATTTATATTTAAATCAAGAACTAAATAAAATTTCTTTTCAATCAAAATTTTCAGAATTTAAATTTTAAAGTAACAGTAAAAAATAATTTAGATATATCCATATTTCATCGTTATAATCTAGTCAAATTTCCAAGAAAAATATCAAAATGCACGAAAAAATACATAACAGAATTTTTGTCATTGCAAGTCAGGTTGATGTATCCAAAATTTTATTATCATATTCAAAACAAGTCACTATATTTACTTCTGTACATGGGGATGGTTCTGAAATGAAAAGTTGAAATGCTGGATTTTTTATATTTAACACATCACTCACTAATCTTCTAATTTAAGTTTTTTTAAAATAACATACACAAGTACATATCATTTTTGAAATGATAAAAAGGTTCAATGTACTGAGGTACATTTTTCAGATTTATTTATTTATTTTCAACCAATTTAAACTATCTTAGCAGAACAACAGCAAGCATTTTAACTAACCTGTTCCAGAAGCCAAGCAATCACCAGAAATGTTAAAAACATTCAGCTATAAAGAGAGAAAAAAAGCAATAAGTAATATTTCAAAATATTTATCATTTCAATGCATACATAAAATTCAAAAGAATATCAAAATTTAAATTTCAAATACATTTAAAAATGTACAATAACTTAATACACAACATAAATCAAATTTCCTCCAAATTATACTGAAACAATGTTTTTGAAATAAAATCTCTACTTAAATTTATATATTTTTAAACTTATCTTCATTATTTATTCACAAAACATGTTAATTTTAACAAATAATCATGCTATATGTTAGCAATTTTCAGCCTAATTTATATTTTCTGATTTAAATGTTTTATTAGAAAACAAAATAAACTTTTATCTACCTGCAGTAACATTTAAATTTAAAATTCCACTAATTTAATCAAAAGTATTTTTATTATTTAAGTAGTTTCATGCAAATTACAAGCACAGGTGATAATTAAAATAATTGAAACATTTGAGAATAAAATTAACATTTATGAATATATTTCATCAACATTAAGATATAATCCTAGCTAGCTGTAATCATTTTTAAAAATTTAAAATATGTCATTATAATATGAGGTAGCTTTAGCGAAGATGTTTATATACATCGAATTTTTGTCAAACACATAAAATGTGACTTTACAGATTTTCAAAAAAGCTAAATCATAGAAGCCCCATCAGCTGGAGCAAATGGGATCAAAACTATCCGCAATTAGACATTTCCAGAGACATTGTGTCTAAAGTCCTATTAGGTTTACACAGCACAACATGACAAGTTCGGCAAGACAAAATAGTGCACGAAAAAAAAGGCGGTGTAAAAGAGACCAAAAGGCAAAAAAGTAGATTGTAATGTTCCAAAAAGAAAGTAATGGCAACCAAACTGATCTCAGAACTCAATCAGTACTAGGATGTTCCAAAGTCAATAATAAATTGAACATTTGTGGTAGATCAACCATTCCTAAGCCACTTGTCACAGATCTTAATGATAAACATCATCTGCACTGCTACCACTATCACAAAAATAGATCATCAACAAATAAGTATAACCTAGTTATGAAGTCATACAAATCATCATTCATATTTTCTCTTAAAATAGGATGAGTACACGTTTGGAAGATCCTGCAAGCATTAAGATATGTATGATCATGACTGCCTTCTTCCAAACATCATATATAGAAATGGATATGTTATAATATAGGTAATTGTATATACTTCTGTGCTAGTCAAATCCTAACCTTGAAAGGAAGGGTCACAGAGGTTGTATAGAAAAGTTTTAACTGACCAAGTTCATCAAATGATGCAAACTGGAATTTTCCAGGTCGATAATGCTCTTATTCATGCAAAGGACTTGTCTAATCATTGTGTGATGAACATAAGGACAAACTGAAACATTTAACTTGACCCACACAGTCCCTCAACCTCAATATTATATGAACTCTTACTGTCTATTTTAGGGTGTGCTATCTAGAGGCAATTTCCTACATCGGCATCTCTAATGGAACTTTCACAACATCTCCAAGAATGGTACGATATTTCTTTAAATGCTATTCAACATTTGATTACACCCAAGAGAATCCTACTGTATTACATGCCAAAAAAGAACACATCAATTGTTAATAAACACTCATATGCATTTGAGGTGTTTCAATTATTTTAATAACTATTTGTATGCAGGGCATGGCTATGAACTAAAGTAACAAATAAAATATGATTTAAACAGAAAAGAAAGAAAAAAAAGTTGAAAGCAGTACTGATATAATTCCTCCGTTGGGAGAGCTCCACTTGTGCAACAGCTTTCCAGTTGAACCATCAAAAAAATCAATGTAACGAACAGTGTTTTCATTCACTCCACAATCTGGATATCGACCAACAACAATGATGTCTTCTAAAGGATGCCAAGTTGCCTGAATAAAATTCCTTCAATCAATAAAACTCTTTTTTTATTTTTTTATTTACAAAAACTTTATTTTAACATCACGTTAATTTTAAAACAGATAGATTTATGTCAATAAAAGAGCAAGTTTCTTATCAAATTGCTACAATAAAATATTTATGAAATAGCAAACAATAATAGCTTAGTGAAAATCAAAGTGTTCATGCTGTGATTTCTATAGAAATGATTAAATCTGATATTGAAACTGATAATGTAAAAGGCCAACATGTATATAATATATGTATCCCTGGTAATGCTTAGCTAGTTGACCATATCATAGGATAAATATGTCTTGATCTTTGTTAAAATGCTTATACTAGAATAGGAAAAGGATTTCACATTAGATCTAGTGTAGATGAACAGTTAGGTAACTTCCAAATCGATGAAAAAAATGCATCAACCTTAAAAGTTTTTTCAAAAAAATAAATCAGAGAAAAATGCAGTTAATCTTATCAGTTATGAAGCAGTGTTCACTGACAATGTTTTAATTATAATAGAAAATTCTTCTGATAACATTGGCTTCATTTCATTTATTCATCATATTATTCTATGGAAATTCTTCTTTTAGTATAACTTGAACTGCTAGGAGAACATGAATGTTTTACTTTGAAGAAGTTGAACATGGAAAAACACGTTCCTTTTGCGAATGTTGGAAACCAGTATATTTAATTTTTATAGAAACTATTGCTAGAGCTGATGTCATTCAGTTATGTTCAAATGATGTCAAAGTAAAACATTCATGTTCTCCTAGCAGTTCAAGTTATGCTAAAAGAAGAATTTCCATAGAATAATATAATGAATAAATGAAATGAAGCTAATGAATAAATATAGAGACTGCTGAATGCACCAATTTAACACAAGTAAACATAAAAGAAATTAAAAGATGGAAGCAAATACATATGAAACAAAAAAAAAAATGCTATTAAAGAAATTGTAAAAGAGTGGGAGGGGGGGGGGAAGAAATTTTGTCAGACACATGATGATTTCAAACCAATCTTGTCAATTGGTTAAAAAGAAAACTTGTGAAAACAAGCAAGTTATTAATTATAGACATTTTAATAATCAGACTATAAAAGAAAAAATTACATTACTTAAAACTGATAATTTAATAAAACAATTACATGGATGCTCCAATATGTGGATTGTATGGAAATGGATTTCATAACTCTGCATTTAGTACATAGATGATATCTAGAAATGAATTAAACTAAAATACAAAGCTAAAAACAGCTTTTATAATGTTTGATAACATAGAACAATTTGAGAGGATGACTTTCAGCTGAACAAATGCTTTAATAGAATTTAAACAAGTGATGTACTTTGCATTGGGTCCTTTGTGCAAGAAGGATATTTGGACAATATATTTATTGTAGAAAAAACTTCAAAAAAGATTATTGAAAAATTAAATGAAATATTCCAAGTATTAGGTTTACAAATATAACTTGGAAATTGATGAATAATTCCAAATAATAACTCTGAAATAACTTTGATAATAAATTTGGAAAAGAAGTAAAATATTTAAGATTGGTCATTTTTTAAATTATTTAAAATTTGTCATTGGCTAAGTGCTAAAATGTTAATTACTGATACACTTTGTAGTTCTCTGGTTTTAAATTCTTTAGATACATCAAGTATTTCGATAGAAAATAAATTCAGAGATGTTTTATGTTGAAGGATGATCCAATTCTTGTAATACAAGGTGATAAACTGAAGAAAATATTTATTATCAAAAAAATATATTAAAAATAGAACCAACGAAGAACAACAACAACAAAAAAATTCAGAATTATATAGTATATCATCATATTATTGATGATAGGAAATAGACTATTTTGCATCATTAATGAAGGTGTAAAAGAGAGAATGCCATTTGTCACATCAAAAAGTACGAGAAAAAGCCTTGCTGTAAAGTTCCATGACCATGCAGAACACTTTGATGCAGATGTACCAAAAATGAAGGCACTATATTAGTTTTACATCTATGCAGGGATATTTTCATCATTCTAAACCATTGAACTTCAAATGTATAATCAATAAAATTCTAAGTGGAAAGAGACAAGCTCTTTTCCATTTTATTCCACCAGGCTGGACAACAAGCAAGTAACAAGTTCTATGAGAAACAAGTAATTACTTGAAATTATTGATAATATGACCAGATTTCTATGCCTCTATTTTATTAATATTCTTAAATCAGTGTTGCATTTTGTTGAAATTTTCAGATTACTGAATCATGTTATATCAGACCAATGTACCTGTTTAAGTTCACATGAGTTCCCAAGATTCTCCAATGAGAATGGAATGATTAAGAGTGTATAGAACAATATCATCTATTATTTTAGCATCAATTGAAAACATCAATCAAAGGGTAGGAATTGTAAAATTATTTCTTTAAAAATATGGAAACAATATGGAATAAAATTTGAGGAGAAAAACTTTCCAAAATTCTTCATGGATATGTACCAAGATTTCAGAGATTTTGAGATTAATCGCTTTTGAAGAAGTTGCAATTCTTCTGGATCATTTTAAACTCCAACTCAAAGCAAGGAACACATAAAAATGAAATAACAAGACAAAATGAAGCAGAGAATATTATCATTTGATAAAGTATAAATCATAGTAATAAGAAGAAATCATTAGAAGACAAATGTTTAGAAAAAAATACAACCACAGTATCAAGAATCAATAACTGTCACAGAAATATTTTGTAGAAATACATATAAAATATCACAATTAAAAGCTAAAAATGATTGCCTTTAAGCCTTTACAGTTCATGAAGATTATGATAATTTCAAAACTGATTCTGGTAACAAATCCAAAAATGGCTGAAGAGAACTGTGAGCAAAGCATTGCATCAATGTAATCCATCTTTATATTTCGTTCTCTTTACGATGTATGTTGAATATTAGGATAAAATGATAACAGAAAAGCCAGGATGTTTGATTGTGATCATATTTTATTTTTAAATGAGAAATACAAAACTGTTTGGGAGCAAAAATGGCAACAGCCATATGTTTTGGAACCAGAAATAATAATGTAAAATGCAAATTATAATACGTATATTAAATTGAACTGTGTTTTTAATATCTAATTTCTGCTTATTTTTATGATTTTAAAAAAGAAATGCCTTATAAATATTTAATAAAATAACTAAACATATGAGAAATTAACATATGTTTCTCAGAAAAAATGCAATTATGGCACAAATGAGTATAATGATGATATTATTGATGAACATAATTAGAATGGCAATTTTTTTAATAAATATTACTGAACAATACACAGATTTTCTCTAACAAAAAAATAGTCCTTTCTTATCAATTTTGGAGCAATGAATATAAAAATAAAATGTAAATTTGTAAAAGTTCTAAAAAATTATAAAAAGTTATTAATTATATAGTGACTTTTTTTAAAAGGAATTTAAATATATACCTCATATTGAATACATATAAAATGTATAAATACAGATTACATATCCATGAAATATCTGAAAAAATAAGATTTAGAGATTTTTTTTAAAAAGTAAGATTTAGACTTCAGAAATGTAATTTTCAAGACATTAATTTTTAGGAATTTTTATAGCTACTGTTTAGTAAAAGTTTTGAAGAAAAGCTTAACACCAGTTTGGTTTTAGAACATAGTTTTCTTTTTGGAGACAAAAAAGAAATATAATATAAAAAATTGAGATAATTGTTAGTTGTAAGCAAAATTTTATGAAATAAATAATTGTGAAGACATTATTGTTTAGTTAAAAATCTGTTATTAATTAAAGCTGTGGCAGTACACCATTTCTATTAACAATATCTCATATAAAGAGAGAAGTTACATCCCAGCTGAAAAATCAGCTATCTTACCAAAAAATGAATATACTTTATTTATATATATCATGTATTTATATAACAACTATTATTATTTATTTATTATTGGCTTTACAGAAACTTGATTTTTGAAGGTTGATTTTGATATAAAGTAATAGCTGCAAATTAAAAGCATATTCAATATTAGAAGATTAAGGAAAAATGAAATATATTGAAGAAAAATTCAAAAATTACAAATTCATGAAAACTGTAATCAATATAATTAAATGAACACAAAACAAAATTAGTTTTATCTTCATGATTTTTTTTCATCACTATCTTAATATTTGTAAGAAAAATTAGGTGTCGAATACTACAAATTATTAATATACTATTCGTACTTTGATAGGGGTCAGATGTTGAAAATGACGGTGAGGATGGTTTATAATAAGTTCTTCATCCCACAATGGGCTCTTGTACACACGGATTTCACTGTGTTGGTCAGTGGTAAGAAGAGAATGCCGATTAGATGGGCTAAAATATGCTGGATGAGAAGAGAAAAAAATATCAAAAATGCATTAAGAAGAAAAAAATTATTAAACAGACAGTTTAAGGTTTTCTAAAAATTTCTAATAACTGTATAATTGTTATTGCAAAATAAAGTAGTTGATATCAATTAATAAATTTCATTTAATTAATACTGGTACAAAACAGAAAAGACACTCGTGAAAAATTAATATAAGAAAACCAGAATTTCACTAAATTCTAAAAATATCCAGAAATTAAACGCTTTAGCTTTAAATAGCATAATCTTAGAAAGAAAATTTTTAAATAAATTATCCAATAAATAAATTGAACTTTCAATTTAATTAGTCTTAAAAATAGATTTGAAAAATATGCAACCTCGTATCATAGAGAAAAATTACTCAAAAATCACATTACAAAAATATTTTTCTTAAATAAATTTATAAAGTATTTATTTAACCAATTAAAAAGCTGGAGATTAAACCATTTATCATAATTAATTAAAATAATGAATAGAAATTGTATTTATAAAACATGATCAGAAAACTTAAAATATTACAAATACAAAATAATAAAACATGGAATAAAGATTAAAATACATTAAAAAACTATTAAAAGTTACAACAAAACTAGTTAATTTACCAGAGTTAACTCCCTTTACATGCACAAATTCACGAATAGGCTTTGGTTTCACTTCAGAATCTTTCATCATACGCAGATCCCATAATTTCACTGAATGGTCAATTGATGAAGTTACAAAAATATTAGGATCTGCAGCTGAAAACTCCACATGTGTGATTTTCTTTTTATGAAGATGTTTTGATTTAGACCAAACCTTTAAAAGACAAGGAAAAAACCCAATAAATACCTTTGTGTAATTTTATAAAATAATTATAGAGGTTTTCTGAAAATAAGATCCAATTGAAAAAGAAATCTTCACAAAAGATATTTAAGTGTACTTCCACTACAAGCTCTATTCCCAAAATAAGCCCTAGTTAAGATAATCAAGTTTAAGATGCCCGAGTCATTGCAGAATAGTTAAATAAAGAAAACATAATGCACAAACACATTTGATAACTATGACATGACATTCATTAGAACCTTTTGTATTGATGCATTTAAAAATTGCATCTTTAGAATAAGGTGAGTTCAAAAAGGAAAAGTTAATCCATAGTGAATAAGAAAATAACTGTGAAAAATTCTAAAGATAAGAATCTTAAAACATTCTGTAATGAGAAGAAGCTGATTATTTAAATGATCTGAAAATAGCAATAGCCCCGATAAACAGTAGGATAAGGAAAATGTTTAGAAGCATAAATGTGGATCAAATCAAGAATCATTATTCTCCAATTTGAAAGGTATTGTCTGTGAACAATGTGCTGACGATAGAAGAATTTTACTGATTCCAAGAATAATGCTCAAACATTTGACTTGCATAATAGTTAAATATATCAACAAACATAATTTAAATCATAACGCTGAATGTATAATTTCCAATAAAATTTGATTCACTGTGATTCTTCCATATGAATAAATGTAAATTTGGAAATAAAGAGTCCTTTTTAAACAAGCCCAAATATATATTTTAGTGAAAAAAAATGTAAGATTAAGTCTTATTTCCAGAGAAGCATGAAAATGATTCTATATTTAAAAAATAACCTTGCTTACCTTTTGACCATCAACAGAAATTAAGCATACATTCCCTGCAGTATTTCCAGATATTAGCAAATTCCTATTATAACAAACATCTAAAGAAGAAAACCAATTGCTGAAATAGAAAGAGAAGATGCAGATAATTATAATTTTTAATATATATATAGATATTAAAGAATAATAGTATCACAATGAAACCTTACTCAAAGCATCCAATAGAGGCTAATATTTTTCCTCTCCTGCCACTAAAATCATCACGCCTTATATCTCCAGTTATTGAAGTGGTGTATACTAGTGAAGGATCATCTTGATGGAACTTTAGTCCCACTATTGAGCCACCAGGACCAATCTTAAAAAAATTTATATATTTTTTAATATGGAGATACGTTTGTTAATGATGAGACATAAAATTTATTATCCCATAAAATAGTTACTACATACAACAATGATTGGTATAAATTTGCACAACACACACATTTACCTTCTAATTTTTAACAAGTTATTACATAGAAAATAAATAAATAAAATGCAGTCTGGAAAAAAAAAGTTTAAACACTGTTCTTTATTTTAAAACTAATAATTGCATTAAAAAGTTCTGAATGTTGTCACGATAAAAATATGTTCTTTATTATTATATGAAATATTTCTTGTTTGTTCGGGGTTTATTCCATATTTAGATATACTTGAATTCATTTTTTTCATATAGTAACAACCTACATATATATAATTTTTTCTAATTAAGATATCTCAGTTTTTTACAGCAAAGTTATTGTATAATTGATTGAAATGAAAACTTTAATAAAGGTAAATATTAGCAGAATAATGTGTTTGCTATGTTTGCATATACTGAAATAGCCGCCAAATCTTTTTTTTTTTTTTTCAATTTATCACTAGTTATTATGAATTAATTAGTCTAAAATTTTAAATATGGGGTTTCTTATTTTTCAGCATATATAATTAATATTATTAAATGGCAGCTTTTTAAATTTTCCTATTTTTTATACATAAAAACTTTAAGCATGTTTATAATTATATTTTTCTACACTTAACATTTTTCTATTATACGTGCCATTTTGCAAAGGATATTTAAGATGATCTTGAGCTGAAATATATTCTGTAGAATTTAATTGATCATTAAAATACAATTTTAGATTTAAAAAATTATACTCCTTTACAAATCTCTACATTTTTAGTCAACTTCTGTAACATATAAGCATACTGTAATATTTATAATAAATTAATTTTTTAAAGTTTGTGATAATTATATATTGATTAGTACTTACTCCAGGAATAAAACTTGAACCAGGCTTATTTAGATTATATAGTGAAAGTTCACCCCCTTTAGAAGCAGCCACTGCAATTTGAGAATACTTTGGATGCCATGCAATAGCTGTAACTCTTCTTTCAAATGGATTTAGTGTTGTAGGCACTTTTTTCTTTGCTATGTCACTGATAATAAAAGTCGCTGCATACTAAAATAAATAATTTATAAGTGGAAACAATGCTATTTGGATAATTTGTAATACACCTCCTAACATAATGCAATTCATAAAGTTAAATTTACAATTTCATTTTTTAAAAAAGAATAAAGTTGCAAGGAATCGCAGTATCTTGAAATATAAAATTGCTGCTTCTTGATAGATTAATTATTCAAATTTCTGCTAAAGAAAGACTGGACAGGAAAAAAAAGAGATTTTAAAGTTTAAATTTTTTTGTAATTGCTTAATATGTAATCAAATAATACAAAATTTCAAAAGCATATCCCCTTTAATTAAATTTATGAGAAAAAAATAAGGTTTCTTCTTACTGTTGTATGTGGCACTGATTTTATCTTTTTTTTACTTTTTCTTTATTCCACTAATTGGCAATATAGGAAAATCGATTTTTTTTCCTTCAGAAAAAAGTATGAAGAGCTAAATATAAAAAAGTTTAATAATTTAAATTCCATCTCATAGCTATTATACAGTAAACTGCTAAAATTGAAATTGTCAGAATCTGAGTAGGAGTAACTATTAACTAAACAGAATAATAGATCATTGTTTATATGTCATTTATTCAGCTAATAGTTTGCTCCATATTTGGAAGGGAGAAAAAAAAAAAACATGAAGGTAATAAATGAATTATATATTGTATTTTGATAATTTTTTTTCCTTGGTTGCCCCTTCATCCATGACATTGAATTCTAGTTCGATAGACGAAAATAAGCATTTAAATAAATTATTACTGTCGCTGACTATTTTGATCACTTGTTATTAAAATTTTATATAAAAAGTAGAGCATCTGTATTAAACTTGATTGGGTCAGCAGATAATATGTAAACAATATAGTTTTTTTCTTCTCTCAGCCATATTTTAATTAACAACAACAAAAAAAGTACCTACCCAATCCAATAAAACTACAAAAGTGTCTAATTTATTGTGTTTTATTTTATGATCATTTCTTGATAAAAATTTAATTAATGGTTAAAGTCAATTTAATGACAATGTAGGCAGCTGATACCCCCATTCATTCGACATACAGGCATACAAAGAGTCAGAGTCAAATGATGTAATTTCAACATAAACCATTTAGATAAATAAGATGAATTATTAAAATAGAATTTGAATTTACTTAGCTATAAAATATCTACTCATTTTCTAACCTAATTAATTTTCTCACCTAATAAAATTCCTAGGAATGCAACCTAAATATATTATTATTAGGCATCTTTTTCCAACTACACAAACTTTTGATGTATTTCACTTTTAAATTTCTTTAAATATTATTTAATTCATTAAAAATTATTTATTTCTACATCAGAATATTTTAATTAAATAAGGATTAAAACAAGGGGAAAAAAAACTTAACCAGCTCTATAATATATGGTGTAACCTTAAGAATCGAAACTAATTCTCAATAATTCTGCAAAATTATTAAGAAATTTTGTTGCTATTCTGCAAGAATTCAGTAAAATATTTTTTAATACTAAATACAGTGGAATATAATCTTGAGTACTGTAGAATGGGACAGCTAGGAGAAATTCAGAAAATTCTGTGGAGCCTTAGGCAAACAACTAGAGGATAGGGACTTTCAGCTGGAATTATTGACAGTTAGGTAATACAAAACATGCATTGCTTACTACGTTTCTTTTGTTTGTTGCAACAAATTGTATCAGTGTTTAACTCACTATAATCACATTCTTCAATAAAAGCAATCAATATTGCATAATGTCAAAGCATGTTTCATATGAATGAATAAGTTCTTTTTTAAGTACAGTATCACTGCATCAATATTCCACATAATATTGTTTCCATGATCAAAAATGATTCCAAGAAAAATAAATAAGAAGACATTTTGATGGATTATACATCACATGCAGGTGCTGCGAGTACTTGAAATAGTGCAACACTACATGAAACAGCGTATTACCACTATAGCAATCGACATGTTTAGTAGTGTTAGTAAAAGTATCTCCAAGCAAATAATAAAAAAAAAATTGCATCTCCAAGCAAGTTTAGCTTTAAAAGTCAAAAGATAACCACATTTTATTTTGACCAATTGTATGATTTCTCTAATACCAACTTTTCAGGTTAGTAAAGAACAATAAAATTGTCTCCAATTCTGAATTATGGTTGCTTCATTTTTAGTTAAATTCTTTTGGAAAATTTGAAGGATAAAAAGGTGATTAATTTGAAAATGAATTTTCAGATAATTGGGGAAAATCTGAAATTTCAGATATCTGGGGCTTGGATTACTGAGATTTCACTATTAATAGCGTTTATGATAAAATTTCATTGAACAATAAAAAAAGTATGTCTACTTTTAATGAGAAATATATTTCAATACACATTTCTTTTACAAGATATTATTTTGAGAAGATATTTTCTCAAAATATTTTTTGTCCTTTTACAATTTGAATGAATTCAAAATATTAGTTTAAAATATAAATACATTGAACATTGGATAGCACAGCATTCTAAAAATAACACACAAATCATATTGCATGCTGATGCAGAACAAATTAATTTCCTGACATTTGACTAAGCATCCATGATAATAGTATTTGAAAACAACAACTTATACTCAAGAGAATGGTATAATTGATTGTAAATTTCAGTTGCATTAATAAAGAAACAAATTTTTGATTCATACTAAAATTCAATCTAAGGCAAAAATAGTAGTATTGAAAATACCTAAATAGAAATGAAACTATTGTTAAATGTAAAATTAAGAAATTATTAAATATATTGCTGTATAAATATAAGTTTCAACTAAACTAAATGTGAATATTTTTTCTTGAAAGGCAAAAATTCTAACTATGCATTTTATAAAAAAAAGTTAATGCTATAAAACTGTTATAATTAATTATGGATTAAAATCATCAGTTTTGAAAAAGTTTTAGTGGATATTCTTTAACTGAATGATGTACTACCTTGTTACACAAAGAAATGAAATACAGGCAGATATGATGAGTCATAACAAAATAGAATAATTTTTATGAAGATTTAATTTAAAAAAAAGGATCTTCTAGTTAAATTCGTTAACGGACAGTGAAGAAAAGTTTTCGTTAAACCCACGTAGTAAATATATTAAACAAATGTAAAGATTAAATATAACTACAAACATATCTGAAAAGAGAAGTAATTTTAAAAATACATAAGAAATATTTCTATATCTGCAATGACAGTACTCACTTTCCTTTGATTTAATGTAGAGCATTGTCCCATAGGTAAGTATTTTATATAATTCAATGGAGAAAAATCAAATGTTCGTGTAAATAATTCTCGCTTCTCGGGTCCATAGAGATTTACAAAATTACTTTGTGATGAAGGACTATGTTTTTTCTTTACATTTTCGAAATTACCCTCACTTTTTCGTTTCGCACGTATTTTTTGTTTTCCAGGTTCGGAGGTAGACGATCCTGAATTACTACTTTTATTTGAAGGTTTTTGTTTGGAGCTCTTTTTTCCAGCAGCCATGAGAAAGTACTTAAAAAAAATTATAATGCAAAACGTCTTAACAACAGGAAACTAAATATGCCAAAGAAACAAGCAACAATATACCGTAAAGTACACAATGAATCAAATTATTACATAATAGCAATTATCGACGGCAAAACTACAAACTGCACGGCAAATCGAAGTATATACGCAGTAAAAACTTGACTACTGCGCAGACTCATTAAAAGTTCTATTACGCAACATGCTAGTGGTTGGTTTTAAGTTTATTCAGAGAAGGTGGCAACAATTTTCAGATGGAGGGGAAGGAGAAATAACGTTTTACAAATTTAGCTTTGAATCAATAATAATCAATTTTACAGGTATTAAGCTTTTGGTGTAAGTATTGGCGGAATTGTGCGAATGTGTAGATTGAATTCCGCCAAGGATCGAACTCGCGATCTTCTGCTCTGCCGCTGAGTAACGTATCCACTATACAAAGTGGCCACCGATGTTTAGTGGCAGTTACTGGCTTATTAAGATGTCACCACCATAGGTCAGTAAAGAGACGAATGGTTTTATTGAACCAAGCGTAGTGTATGAGAGTTGCTGCTGCGCCAAGTGAGTCTGACGACTTTGCTTTGGTTGCGTCTGCTGCGGGTAGATGGCGCCCATACAGCTGTTGAAAATTCATCACGTCCGAGATCACCAATTTGGTGTAGGTGTTGAATTCCGCCAAGGATCGAACGCGCAATCTTCTGATTTACGGCTGAGTAACTTATCCATTATACAAAAGAGGCCACCGATGTTTAGTGGCAGGCAGTTACTGCCTTATTAAGATGCAAAGCCAGCTAAAATAATTAATAAAAATTAATAATAATAAATAATAATTATTGTATATATGCTTACCAATGATTTTAATATAGAGGCAGTAAAATTTTGTTTTTTATGAAAAGAAGACAACAAAAAGGAAGATTACAAATAAACTATACCGCTTTGATATTGCAAATAAATGTGCACATTATTTTAAAAATATCTTGAAAAAATAAAATAATTGCTGAAGCAAAAGAAATTTAATTATTGATTTATTATTGTATGTATATACATATTATATTATTGACAAAATTTTAAATAATTTACTGAAAAGCATATCTTTTTATTTCAATTTATGGTTATTATTTATATATTAATGATTTACTCTGTTTCAATTGCTAAGTTCACTTTTTTAAAGATAATAATTTTTAAAAGATTCACTTAAATTTAATATATTAGAAACTGGAACTGACGTAAATCAAATACATAATAATGTTAAACTTTATATATATATATATATATACTGAAGTGACAAAAGTCATGGGATAGCAATATGCAAATATACAGATGACAGTAGTATCGCAGCGAAAAAGTATAAATGCGCAGTTCATTTTCCAGAGCTTTCATTTGTGTTCAAGTTATTCATGTGAACAGGTTTTTCGTGATTTATGGCTGCACGACGAGAATTAACAGACTTTGAACGTGGAATGTTAGTTGGAGCTAGACGCATGGGTTATTCCATTGCGGATATCGTTAGTGAATTCAACATTCCGAGATCCACAGTATCAAGAGTGTGCCGAGAGTATGAAATTTCAGGCATCCCATCCCATCATGGACAGCGCAGTGGGCGACCACCTGCACTTAACGACCGAGACCACCGACGTCTGTGTAGAATGGTCAATGTAAATAGATACTCAACACTTCGTCAAATAACTGCAGGAATCAATGTGGGACGTACGAGGGACGTGTCCGATAGGACTGTGCGGCGAAATTTGTCTTCCTTGGGCTATGACAGCAGAAGAGCGACTCGAGTGCCTTTACTGACAGCACGACATCGCCTGCAGCGACTCTCCTGGGCTCGTGAGCATATCGACTGGCCCCTAGACCAGTGGAAAACCGTGGCGTGGTCAGATAAGTCACGATTTCAGTTGTTACGAGCTGATGGTAGAGTTCGAGTGTGGCGCAGATCCCACGAAGCCATGGACCCAAACTGTCAGCAAGGCACTGTTCAAGCTGGTGGTGGCTGCATAATGGTGTGGGCTGTTTTTACATGGCATGAACTCAGTCCTCTGGGGCAACTGAACCGATCATTGACTGGAAATGGTTATGTTCAGTTGCTTGCAGATCACTTGCAGCCATTCATGGACTTCACGTACCCACACAACGATGGGATTTTTATGGATGACAATGCGCCATGTCACCGGGGCAGAACTGTTCGCGATTGGTTTGAAGAACATTCCGGACAATTCCAGCGCATGATCTGGCCACCTAGATCGCCCGATATGAATCCCATCGAGCATTTATGGAACATCATCGAAAGGTCCGTTCGTGCCCAAACTCCTGCACCATCCACACTTTCACAATTATGGACGTCTATACAGACAGCATGGCTCAATATTCCTGCAGAGGACTTGCAAGGACTTGTGGACTCCATGACACGTCGAGTTGTTGCACTTCGCCGGGCAAAAGGAGGACCGACACGATATTAACAGTCATCCCATGACTTTTGTCACTTCAGTGTGTGTGTATATATATATATATATATATATATATATAACCCAATTATTGTTAAGACATTCACATTTCAAATACAGCAAATATTCTTTTCTATTTTATTATGATCATCCATGAGGATTTATACTTGCAAAACTTTTTTAATATATTTAAAAGAAATAATGTTTCTATAAATCAAAAATTAATTAATACAAAATAAAAGTAAAATAATAAGTATGATATTACTTATTACTCACTCATACAAAGCAGATTTCTATATAATACATAGCATTTTTAAATCAGTCTTGTAACTGCTTTGATTAAAAATAACTGTTTTGAAGAGAAGGAGGAGTTTTTCCTTCTTTGTGTATGAACCTATGGTAACAGCTTGAGAAAGTTAGCCAATCGGCTCTAAGCGATCGAGTGATTTAACTAAATTTCCCACTTACATAAATTTACGATGGTCAGCCTATTTCAGCCCCCTTTTAGCAAATGTGGGATATCATCAAATTACAAGAGCATGGTAATTGTTTCCTTGTACAAAAAAGATATTGTCTTATTGTAGACACACACAAGAATGCAGTAATGCTTCAGAACAGAGCTCTTAAGAATTTATTCTAGAAAAGCATGCATTTTACTGCGGAGGTTTTTTAGTTTAGTTATATTAACGTCCCGTTTTAAAGCAACACGAGGGCTATTTTGGGACGGACCTCGTCATTTTGAACCACGGTCAGATGACGAGGACGACTACTGAACTGGCACCCCCCTCTCCACACCACGCCACACCAGCGGGAGGACATTTGGCCCGACATATTTAACGTACAAGAGACCCCTTCACACGACGGTTCTTCGGTGGAATCGAGTCCCGAACCTGGAACTACTGCGGAGGAGGAAAACTCAATAAACTATAATTTTTATGCTTATATTTTTCTAACGTTAAATATATAAATTAAAGAATATGGGAATATCTGAATTACAGAAGTATATATATTTTTCTATCGTTCAAACACTTCCGCCCCCACAAAAAATAAAGTTTCTGGCATTAAAAAATGTATGCAGTTTTTCAAAAAGCTATTCTATCTTCTTTTTTATTGAATGAATTCTCATAAATCATGTAGAATGCTCATTAAAATTCCGGTGCTGAAGGAAATTCAAATTGTATATTTTTCAAAAGAAAGAATAAAAAGAAGGTCCCAATTTTTTTTTTTTTCTTACAGAAACGAATTATTTGTAATCTTGTAATAGGAATATGACACTTCTTAAATTTTATGAAAGAATTTATGATGTAATATTGTAATTATTGAAATGCTTATATAACTTGTATCGATATGTAACGCGTTTCTATATTTAAAATTGCTAATACGTTAGAAGTTAAAAATGAAAAGATTTCTTTTTTAAAATGTAATTTACCGAACTTAAGTGCTTGACAATTTCCTTCAGGAAGCAATATTCCTCATGAAGTAAGCTCTTACAGGAAAAGGAAATTTCATAATTGAGATGGAAAGAACGAAAGATTTTTATTCATTTAAAAAAAGAAAGCAGAAGGAAAGGTTAAGCAAGAGTTACCCTCCAATAATTTATTTTTATACCTGTTGGTATTTGCTATTAAAATCAGTTTTCAATTATTATTTGCTTATTAATTCTTTTGTTAAAATTGTTACATTGTTTAGAGGAAATTCTTGCAATATATAGTGAAAATGCAAAACTGATGAATTAATTCCTTTTAAGTCATTCAGAAATAAAATAGAAATTTTAAGAACATTTTTAAGTTAAAAAATTGTATTTGTGCGTTCTCTACTCATTAAACGAAACTTGAAACTTGACTATCTTCAAAAACTCGATTAAAAAAAGCCAATATTCTGAGAAAATTATAAATATAATCTAAATATAAATGCAGGTCATTAAGGCGGTGTATATATGTTATAGATCTAAAGAACTGGGTTGTAATAAATCATATCTTATATATTTATTATATGGAAAAAAGAGGGAATACTGTTAACTTTTCAAAGTATGAAAGTTAATTACATATTCAATTAATTAGAATACACAGGAAATTTTATCGTTTTTCTACAGTAACTTCGGGATAAATTATTCTACAAAAGTATTTATATCATCTTAAAATTCAAACTTTCTTTTTAATGATGCGGTTTCATTTCCCTGTAATTTTTATATAATTTTCCCCAAATTTTTTACAAATTTTAGAAAGAATTAAGTAATTGCAGACGATTGAGAAAAAAAAAAAGAATTTTATCTGCATTTTTAAAAGTATTCTGGTTTAATTGATATTTAGATTTTAATTAAAACCATGAAACACTTAAAATGTTATATACATAATATCTTTTAACGAATGTTTTATTATTATCATTAAACTATTATTAACGAAGTATTTTTATTGCTAACAAAGTCAGATGCATAAACTAATTGTTTAATTAATGAGAACAGACCTGAAAACGAGAATAAACAGAAAGCTGCCGAAACGTTGTCAACTCCTCTACATAAAGTCAAGGACATACGTGTCTATCCCTTTTAACCTTGAAAGGATTGTTCTCTTCAATGAGACGAGTGGAACTATTTTCCGAATTACTGTTGCAGTACCCCCTTCCCACTTTTTTAAGTATTCAAGTATTTCGATAGAGGGGAGAACATGGCATCAGGTTATGTAGTTGTCTCGGCTCTTTTTGTTGGTATGGAGTGGAAGTTCGGAAAAGAGGATTCCTTTCAGATTATTACGATTTAAAATTAGAAACTCTTCATTAAAAAAGAAAAAGTCCTTGATTTCTTCAAAATATGTCTCGATGTATTTAAACTGAACTTTCCCCAGATGAAATCTTTTTGGAGAGGGAAATATTTCCATAGTTCTTATTTTATTTATAAATATTTCCATAGTTC
>JAPMOQ010000510.1:0-17462 GCA_026543055.1 Argiope trifasciata | reverse complement strand
TTCTTATTTTATTTATAAATATTTCCATAGTTCTTATTTTATTTATATTACTATTCTATTTGAAAGCTATCTTCAAATAGAATAGTAAAATCAAAATATAAACCTTAGCTAATCACCAAAAATGCCTAATATTCATGAGAAAGACTTTCATGTTACTTTTTAATCAAGGCTTCTGAAATTATGGATTCTAATAATATTAACGACGCGTTTCTGGATGAAGAAAATGATTTTGTAGCTATCGCTCTTTTAGAGTTTTAAAAAGGAAAGAAAATGAGAAAGACAGGTTGATGTGTAACATGTCATTGCAATTTTCGAAGTGTCTTTATAAAAGATATATTATTATATATCCTGGATTTAATGCATTTCGCCATCGCTTCTTACTTGTCTTATTAGCCTGTACTTCGTTTCTGTTCTGGAAGAAGGAAAATTTAAAAGAAATTTTGAAAGAATAAAAATTTTGTGAAGTGTTCTCAGTTAATAGAATTTGAAAAATTTCCAAAATCGTGTCAGTATAGCTGAATGCTTCCCTGGTGTGGTGCATTATGGGAGAGGACTGCAAACGCATTTCTTAAAAACTGAACCTCTCGCCTCATAAAGGCCTTATAACACGGCGAAATATCGCCTATCGTCAGCAAACGACAACTTAAGTGACGTCACTTCAAGGTTTCACCTGATTGGTTGAATTTCGTTTGCAGATAATATCTCCGTCACTATCGTCTGCATTTTCACACTGATTTAAAAAAGTTGTCGATGACGAAAACTTACTTGACCTGTTCTGAGGGTAGAAACGGAAAACCACTGACGGAAAGTGCGGACTATATTTTGCCGTGTGATAAGGCTTTAAGAATGATTAAAATGCTTTACGTGTAACACATTATTCGACTAAATGTCAATAACTTTACTCTTTTTTCTTCCTGCGCATTAAATGTGCATTGTAGAAGTTATTTTCCCATTATTTTTTTAACAGACCTAAATTAGGTAATTTTTTTTAAATTTCATTTTGTTGCAATAATTATCCTGCCAAAATTTGTATATAAATATATGCGGGTGTGAAGTGGGAGATTAAAATTTTCATTCTCTTATAATTTCCTTAATATTGAAGATAGAAAGTTATATGATATTACCCGAGTGACTTATTAAGATGAGAAAATTTAATATCAAAACTTTTTTTCTATATCTGTAATTGTTTAGAAGTTATGATGCCTTTCTTGGAAATGAGATCACGAATTTGCTGTTTTTTTTTTTTTTTTTTTTTTCCCTTTTTCGGGGAACCCAAAATTGGGGGGGGGGGGGGGGGGTATTAATTTTCACGCCAAAGAGAAAGAAAAAAAATCTAATCAAATCTATGAAAATTAAAGGAATTAGTGAAAATGATAAAGACAATTCAGAAAAAACTTATTTATTTGGTGAATTATTGTTTAAAAAAATTACTGCTTGGCATCACGCAATGGCAAGTATCCGATTCTCTTCTATGGCAATTTCTCTTTTTAAAATAAATAAAATCATTTATTAAAATTTTATTTTCTCTGAAACACTATGCATAAAAGTGAAAAAAATTTCAACCATTTGTTTATTTCATTTATCAAAAGAGGAATATTCGATAATTTTATTGATTTTAGCATCAGAAATAATTTTTCTAAATTTTTCAGCTGTTCTAATTTGTGACTAATTGGTTATTTGTCCGCTTGGCAGGATATAGGGCATGTTTTAACAATACAAGTAATGTTTTTTTTCCTCTTTACCGTTATTTTATAAATTAAAAAGCACAAGACATTTGATAATTATTATCACGTGATTTAATGATAATAAAGGTTACAAAAAAATAAATAATATATTTAATTTGCCGACATGAAAATCAGTCTTCTTCTGAATTATAGTAAATTCAAGCGGAACTGGCGTACAGCAGCTACTATTATAATTTACTCAGCAATTAAATAAATTATAGTTATCGAATCTTTGGAGAAATGATGTGTTAAAAAATAATTGCGTCTTTTAAGTCATTTTCAGCGTTAAAAAGAGGGAGACAAGAGATAATTATAATAAATACGCTGCTTCTAAAATGAGAAGTTTTTTTAACGAAGATGACCTGCATTTCTGCATTGATAGAACTTCTATTTGCTTCGCGATAATTTAAAAATGTACAACTGATATTTCTAGAGGAAATGGTTTTAATCATATTTATTTTATTATTATAAAACTTAATTTTATTTTATTATTATAAATCATATTTATTTTATTATTATCAGCATTGAAAACACATAAAAATTAAAATGTGCAAATTTATCACTTTATCAGCATTGAAAATGTATAAAAATAAAATAAACAAATTCATTATACTATAAGCATTAAAAATGCATAAAAATAAAATGAGCAAATTCATCACGCTATCAGCATTAAAAATACATAAAAATAAAATGAGCAACTAATGCTTTGTGTTTTAAAGCTTATTCTATTTTAATATGTGACAAACAATCTTCATTTCTTGAAGATTCTCTTATTCTGTTTATACTGTTCAGCTGCTGACTTATATAGAATGATTCACAGGATACTTCAGATTCCCTTTTAATTGGTGCTTCTTCACGAGATGGACTTCTCCCTTCAGGGCTGAAAGAGAAGTGAATAGAGATTTTAGAATGAAGCAGGTATAGGCACATTCATTAAACAAAAAATAAAGCAAAAAGTTTTGTAAAAAAAAAGTAACAGTTTAGAACTATTTCCTTTAAGACATGTCCAAAATGTTCCATTTGGGAGCTTGGTTTTAATTAATCTGGGTTTGAGAGACGTGTGTGGTGACATCTTAATAAGCCAGTAACAGCCGCTAGACATCAGCGATCGCTTTTGTCGAATGGATAAGTTAATGGACTTCAAACTCATACATCGCAGGTTCGATCCTTGGCGGAATTCAACCTACACATTGACACAATTTCAACCAACTCCATCGCCCCACGTGGAAGGGGAAGTCTGTGTTTGAAGAAGTTGTTCCTGATTCTTGTGAGAAGTCCCGTGTCATTCGGGTCTCTATCCATCCGATAAAGAGCGGTGGATTTCTGGAGCTTCCCTTGAAATAGACTTTTGAGGGGGTTAGGGTTTGAGGGGTTTCTGTTAGGTTTAAAAAAATTATTAAGGCATTATCACATGACGAAATATCGTCAGCAGTTTTACAGGCAAGCAATCTGTCAAGAAAGTTTTCCGTCATCGTCAACTTTTTTTTAACCACGCTTGAAAGTGCTGATGATAGTGAAGGAAATATTGTAAGCAAACGAAATTTAACCAAATATGTGGGACTTCGATTGTTTATGAAGGCTAATATTTTTAACAAAATAATTTATTTGAGGTAAATGTTTCTTTGGAATCCCGAAAATACTGCCAAAAGCCATATAGCTCCATTACTAATTCCCATCTTTAATATTATTTTAGTTACGTTTTATAGTAAAATCAATTTCTTTTTAATAATTCTTTAACAATAGCTTTTCAATTAAAATCATTCTTAATCTCTTTTATAAATCTTCTAACAGATTCTGATACGAATAGAGACTTAAAAAATAATGTATACTCCTTCATAAAAAATTAACCATTCATTGGTTATTCTGTTGTAATGCTCTCGACATTTTAGATTTCATTTTACTCTTCTTTTTAAATTAGTGTGGGTAAAACTGTCATTATTTCCTAAGGCGATGGACGAAGAAGGGACTATCGAAATATATTTTGCTCTAGACTTGAAACTTTTTAGAATAGATCCTCGAAGATGTCCAATGGCTTTGAATACCATTATAAAATTTTTTGAAAATAGTTCATTTCTAAGGCACATTCAGAAGAAATTTTGGTTCATTTAAAAAAAATAAAAATCGTCTGAATGCCAAAATCTTAATTGACAGAAAGGAATGTGTGGGAAGTGATGTTGGCTCAGAATAGAACTCGAGACCTTTGGTTTTGAAGCCTAGTAACATAACCACAAGACAAAAGCAATTGCTCATTCCCGTAGATGTTATCTGGTTTATAAAGATATCACCACAGACTCACCCTCCAGTGAGCTGACGAATGATATGCGTTATTGTTGAGTGGTGATGAATTGGTTTGTTGAGTGAGTGGTTGGTGTATGTAGCTGTTGTGTCTAATGCGCCGTACCCATCTTTGTTTGGCGAGCGGATTACATTTTAGTCCAGCACGTTATGGCAAACGTGCGTAAATTGTTGTACAAGTGAGTCTGACGGCTTTTGTTGCGGGTAGATGGCGCCACGACAGTTGCATGAAAGTTGAAGGTTCATTGTACGATGTCACCATTGTGGGAGGTGATGTTGGCTCAGAATTATCTGGCTTATTAAGATATCATCACAAATGTATGAATGTTGTATGATGTATGATTGACAGAAAGGAATGTATGATTGCTGTATGATGTATGATTGACAGAAAGGAATGTATGATTGCTGTATGATGTATGATTGACAGAAAGGAATGTATGATTGAGAGAAAGGAATGTCGGTAGTTACTTACGGGCTCATAAGCAAAAACTCGTCGAGCAACATCAGAATCTCAGGAGAGCACTTCTGCTTTTCTATATACACCGGGGCGTTGATGTGGCGCCTGAAAAAGAAGCTCGTTTCACTGCTGAACGATCAGAAAGAACTGAACACATAAAGAATTTATCACAACGAAAATTGGTGAAAAGATATTTTGAAGCATATTGTTGTAAATGAGAAAAGTAGGCGGGGGTCTATTCTCACCTTGTGGGTCACCTGCTTTCCCTTCCCCATAGAATTAAGAGTTTTGCTGGCAAAAACATGCAATGTTTTAGAAGGTAGGTATGGAGAATTGAATATCGTATACTAATAATTCAAATCTTAAAAGCTATCACATGGTGAGGAATTCAACTTGGAGATTTTTTTCTCTAATCTGACCTTAATTAATTCTTCAGAATGTCGGCATTCTGTTGTCTTGTCATCCCTTCTCCATGGAGTTTGTTCCTCTGAAACCTTAAGCACGGGTGAGATGGATTCATCTAAATAACAAATTAATGAAATTTTGCTCAAACCTTAGTCTTGTGTTTGGTAAAGGATAGTATTTTATTAGAAAAAATTGTTGCGGAAATTTGTAGACAGGTTCATCAAACTTGTATTTAAAAAAAAAAAAACCATATGCTGGAAGTTCAAACTGTCGTAGTGATTCCTGAGAAGTAACTTTTCGGACTGACTGAAAGGAAGAATGAACGGCGAAAAACATGATCGATTTCACAATCAAACTCAGAAAGCCCTGGATAAAAAATAACACCAGTATAATGAGTGTTCTTTTGATTCAAATTCAGTACCATGATCCACATAGTATTAAATAAAAAGAAGTTATTATTTGAAAAAATGAGCGAAAGAAGGATGAAGAAGCTATATTACCATTTAACTAGCACATAGATCTTATCGTTGACATTTACCATTCCGAGTACTCTGTCAGGCTCCTTTTCTAGACGAATTTCCTATATTGAAAGAGCAAGGAATTATATGTTTGAATATAATCAAGGAGTACATGCCGTATCATTCAATATCTGATATAACAATCTCTCTAAAGAAGTCTGCAATCCTTCATTTTTAACAGGAGAGCTAAGGATTTAATTGCAACAATGAACTTCTCTCATTAAGTTTAATTGGACGCCAGAACATTGGGTCTTTCTTTGGCGAAAAAATGTGATAAACTAAGTTTGACACTTCTTTTCGTCCAAACTTTCCTTTTCAAATAAGGTGCATAGGCTCTTGTATATTTGCAATGTGTTCCTGCTATTTTGAAAATAATACAATAAAATATGTTTGAAACTGACTTGTTAATCCGTTTTTAAATTAATATAAAACTGGACCAAATAACTAGTTTTCTTCCTAATTAAAACTTAAAACAATAAGAGAATAACATAGGTTAGTTACTTTGAACAAGTTGACAAAACAAAGAAATGTGTTGAAAACATTTGTCGCCAAAATTCTCAATCACTCAGTAGCCAACCAATATTATAAATAATAAAAAAATAATAAATAAACTTTATATAAACTTTTCAAATTCACAATTTAAATTTTTTCACTCCATGGTATTTGTCAAATGCAAATTCCAATGATAGCTTTTCATAAAATGAGTCCAAGTAAATTTTGAAGTAAAGCATGCCCAAAACTAATTATTAATTAAAATAGTACAGACAAAAAATAATCATTATACTGATGTTGGATGACAAAAACTTCGAAGAATAAATTTTAAATTCAGTCAGTCATAATACTGCCATTATTCATCAATAATTCATCGAAATGGCTCATTCCTACTAATGGTACATGGGAAACTTTTCATGAAATTAACGTTTTTCTGGTAATTTAGCTTTAAGAATGTTAAAAAAAAAACAATAACTTTTAATATATAGATACATCTGCATTTATATCCACAATGTTAACGTCTTGAATCTTCGTTTATATAGGTCAGCAGAACCATTACTTTTTCATGCTTACATGACTTGGAAAAAAAGTTATATGAAATGTCTTACATTTGAACTGGAGACTAAGGGCAGATTCGGAGGTGGTGCTACATGTCTCCAAAATCTGAAAGAAAAAACATGAAACACTGCAAACGGATGCCACTAGAACAGTTTATACATAATACAGGTTATTTAAAAAAGGCTCACAAGAGTGTTCCTGACCAAAAATCTAATAGAATTGCTTCCAGCACGAATATTTACAGAACTCTTTATCAGAACAGAATGTAATGTGAGTAGAAAAAAGAATGATAAAGTATTAAAAAAATATGGATAACGCTGGCTTTTATTATCTATAAAGAAAAAACAAATATATAATAAGAAAAAAAAAAAGAAAAGGGAAAGAAAGTCTGAATAAAATAGGCAGAGGAGAGGGGAAATAACTATACAAACTAAAAAGAGTTTTGTATAGTTAATTTAATAACCATTTTTCTCTGGCAAATTTTATATGTTCCTTCAGTCCAGCCATTAAGTGCGAAGTGAGAGCAATTCTTTTTTTCCGAAACCAATCCACAATTTTCAAAATAATGAATTTTCTAAAAAGTTTGTTGGCGCGGTATTATTCTTTGGTGGCTGATTTGTGGACGGAATGGAAGAAATCCTAATTAGTTAGCTGAAATTTTTTGAATAGAGAGTAAAAGCACGATTTCATTTGAATTTTAGAAACACAAATGTAAGCAGGAACAAAATTTGAAAAAAAATTCGCATATTTTGCTGAAATAAAGGACAAGTTAAGAAAATGAAGAACATTATTTAACTTAAGATTACAAATAAAAGTTTAAGTTTATGAGTTGTATCGAAGGATATAGAGTAATGGAATTCATTACCAATTTTCAAAGTTTAGATTCTGACAGTACTGATAACATAAACTATTGTGATGTTATTTATAGTTTTCTCGATTTTAAGAACACAATAATTCATGTAATCAAGCCAGACACATCTAGCTTAAAGTTGCTATCAAGATGCGATGTTCCGCAAATTCAATTTCAAAATATTTTTTTTCAGCTTATGTTTTTAGCTTGATTTTTATTTTGATGAACGCATTGTTTTGAATAGATGACGTTCTAACAGTCCAGTTGTTTTTAATTGTTGTCAAACAACAAATACGATTTCAATGAAGTTAAATATTAGACGGTGAGCACAATGATGCTTATTGTGCGATTCCATGATTATGCTTCTTTTTAGTAGTCAATCGATACCATAGAGCGGAAATTCACCACACTAAATTTGGGAGCACTTTCGTTGTTATTTTTATTAATTTAAACCAGAGAAAAAAAATAACACATAAAAATATTTTAACATTCTCATCTGCTTCTAGTATTGCATTGAGTTTTATACAATTTGCGTTGCCATCTTTGCGAACGTCATTGGGCTTTTTGCTGGAAGTTGAACCTAACTTTCTGTGTGACTTTTTACTATTTTAATGCGTTACAAAAACATATAGTTAATAAAGAAATAAATGAATTTAGTAAATTAAAGCTTAATTTTACATTAAAAAATTCCTAAGGTTTTACACTTTTTTAAGAATATGTAGGATTACTAATGAAGAATTCATATTCAAACAAAGAAAATAGGAAGTTATCAAAACGATTCTTATCCATTTGTTTTCCTAAATTGCTTTTGGAAAATAAACGAAATTCCGTAAAGAACTGGAAGATGCATTTTAAGGAAAGGATTTCGTTCATCTTACAAAAAATCATAGCTAAATATTTTGCATTTATAAATTTATTTAAACTTAATTTTAATTATAAAATTAAATTTACATAGAAAGTCATTTAAAATTCTTGTATATGTTTTGAAATTGATGGGTAAAATGAAAATACTTACACCATTGGAGCTTGAATATTAGTTGTTTTCTTTGGAGCACACGCATTCGTAGTATTCTGAAATCACAAGCATTTAAAAATGAGAACTAAATATTTCTGAAAACAAATCGATTTACAAGATGGAATTTTATACATGTTGAATATTATTACGCAATGCAAAACGTACTTAATTCTTAAACGACAGACTTCGTAAAGTTTCTTTACGTTGAGCAGCTGTCATTTGATAATAATAAGAAAGGCAATTAATGTGAAGATAAAGGTTTAATTCTCTGATTTAAAGGAGTACAAATTTCTGTTAGCAAATGTGTGATTAGACAGCTAATGTACCTATCATTAAATTCTTCTATATTTTTCTAGTGATCAGAACTTTGAATAAATTTTCATTCTCATGACTGAATTTGAAATTATTTCAAGAATTGCATAATATCGCATTTTTGATTTCTATAAGAACTCATTTCGAAACTTCAAAACCTAAAACCAATGTGGGGTGAAGAGGCCAATATCTTAACTCACTTGACGCTCACTGAGTTTATCAACGAGATTGACGTAAACTTTTGAATCTTTGAAGCCTTAAGCTCAGAAGCTATATATATTGCACACTTTTTTTATCAATTGAACCACTAATACTCGATCTACACTCACCAGTACTCTTACTTGTTATACAGGGTAAATCAATCGGGGCCAAACGTCCTTCCACCAGAGTGGTGTGGAAGTTTGGAGATGGGGTGATAGCTCATGTGTCGTCCTCGTCATCTGACAGTGGTTCAAAATGACGAGATCCGTCCCAAAATAGCCCTAGTGTTGCTTCAAAACGGGACGTTAATATAACTAAACTTAACTACTTGCTGTACAGATAAAAATTGTGTTGTGATTTATTTTTGCAATTTACAAACCCGCTGGAAGTTATCTATCAGCAATTTAAGTCGACTGAGCGTCTCTTGTTTCTTCAGTAGCGTCAATTGGGGATTCCGAGTAGACTGTTTTCTCCTTCTGTGTGCCTAGAACAGCAGAAAAGGGGAAACAACTAAGCGAAGATCGGTTTTCGCTTAAGCATATTGCTTTCAACCTTTTTCGTTCAGTTTTCTTCCCTCTCTTCCTTAAATAAACTGTGCAAAATAGCTTTAAATTTAAGAGTAATGAGCAGCGTTGTTGCAATTTCTTTAGTTTTTGATATTTTTATATAGAGCTATTAATTATGTAAAGACAAAATTTTGAAATATATATTAATTGATTCTAAACTCTGGTGTTTGGCATAAAAACGTAATTTCTGAGAATAATTATAAAACTGCTTAAGATAGCATTTTTTTCTATCTTTGAAATTTTTAATTGGTAATTTTTAACACAATTAGAAAATTAAAAAAATAGATAAATCATTAACTTTAATGGGAAATTGACAGATCTACATCAGCCATCTGATTCTTTAAAAATCAGAGTTTCCCAAAATGCACCACGAAGAGGTGTGGTTGGACTTAACTTCTTAAAATTTTTTTTCCTTCAACGATTTAAATTCTGTTAAAACTATTAATTGTTTCCATGAATATAAATAAAATGCACTAATGATATCCACTTTTTTTCCTTTATTTAACTTTGCACTACTATTTTTGAGTTTGGAATAATTATTTAAAAGTAAATAATAAAAACAAATATAAATTGACTGTGCTCTTCTTTTGTTCGTAGACATTACAGCATATGCCTGCAATATTTAAATCCAGAATTTTACTTAATATTATTTTTTAAAATTCTGAACGGATAATATTTGAGTGAAGAAAACTTTCATTGTCTGTCAAAATAAAATAAAAAATTTGGAAACTTGCTACAAAAAGTCTAACGATGTCACCATATGGATCTATCAACTTTCCTTTATCCATATCAAGCAAATATTCTTTAGCAACAATTTGTCATTTCAAAGATCAATTATTTTTCCTCTGATAATAACTTTATACAGTCACTGCATTGCAAATAAAGTTTTAGTTTGTAAACCGCATATCCAGAAAGATAAATATACAAAGGAATCAACTCTTCTTCTTCATCCGTAAAGTTATAGAAATCTGCACCTTTTATTTCAAATTCTGAGATTTGGGAGAAAGATTCTTTTTCTGAAAAATCACACAAAAAAATTCTTTCAAATGAAAAGTGCCACATTTTTCAAAATTCATTTTTAACAAGGTATTGATTCTTAAATTTTTTTTTTCTGAGTACAAAATTTGTTCAAAAGAAACACTAAAGTTTCCGCCACAGAGCTGTCTATATTGACCGAATCTGCCTTCCAAGAGGACCGGTTTAATATTTGTCATTTAAGACTATTAGGAGAAAATTGTAGCTGAAAAATAATTATATCTCACATTGGTTTGGCTGTATGTTCGAATGAACAAACGGTTTATGCAGTCAATTTTCATAATTTTTTTTTTAAAACCTGAAATAGAATTTTTTTTTTCAGATTCACTTATCCATTTATTGCATTTTTACCGAAACAGTAGCATATAGTCTTAAATTTTTTTGAAAGTTTTATTATTTCCTTCTAATTTTTCATAACACTTTCAAGGACTTTTATATTTACTATACTCCACCGTTTGTTGATTATTTCAATGAATTCAATCTTTCCGTCTTAAGCAGTCATTCAATCTCTTTAAAAATTTTGCATTTGTTAAATCAAATATTTTTAAACATAAGCCAACATTTTCCCTAGCAATATTACTTGGATACAAGGATTTAAAAGTTAATTTGAAAGCATTATGATTCTTTTCTGTATTTTTCTCTTAGAATACCTAAAGATGCATGCTTATTTTTACCAAACATATTATGTGGTAAAGTGAAAAGTTTTATTTGTTGCAGTTATTTCGAATCACTTGATAATACGCACCGAATCAAATAAGAATATTCTTTCGGAACTTTAGAAGCTATCAATTTGTTTAAAATTATTTTAATAAGTAAAATATTTCCTGCGAGAAAAAAGTAAAAAAAAAAAAAAAAATGAACACATAAAGTTAGAGAAACTAAGAAAAAAAATTGCTTTTCTGTGAAACCAAAAGAAATAGCTTATAAACAAAGAAAATAATTCTCCTATAAGTATTGCTCAAATTGAATTATACGAATCATTAAACCCTTCGTGTTTTCATTCTGCAATCAATAAAGAAAGTCTAATGCTAAGAGACAAGAAAGGATTTTAGGCTTAATATATACTTCTCATTACAACTTATAACTCAAAAAAATCCCACCTCATCCCAATCCTACCTAATGGAGCATGCTTTTTCCGTATGAAATGGATTGGCATAGTCATCACTATGTCACTCATCACCACAAGTCTTAACTATTCCATGACAAGCAGTTGAAGGCTCTAACCGGTGGCCAATTTACTGCTCTAAGTCTACATCAGTGTGTATTATATACAAAAAGCAAATTGCATCGAAAAGGCTCCGTTTTAACCACTCAACATTGCATCGTTTAAGAATCTCAAAGTCAGTAAAAAATTAAATTGGAAAATAAAACAAAATATCTTATACAGCATTATATTCTCATTAAAATAATATAAAATATTTTCTGATTGTCTTCTATTTCCTTGCGATTTCTTCTATTTCCTTAAAAAAAAAACCATGAATTTACGCGCAATCTAATATTAGATTTCTACTTCAATCTGGCAAATTGGACTTTTAGGAATTAGGTTAATTTAATTAAAAATAAAAGCATTTTCCAAAAAAGAGAAAAAAAAAATGAAACGAAGACATACTTTACTAAACGGAAAGTGGGCACCCTCCTTCGAAAACAAACATTAATGCAAAAAATAAGAGTTATAAGAAATTGTCATCAATAAAAACATATTAAAAATTATATTATATCATAACTTACCCTTATTCCACTATTTTTAGACGATACTGGGCACCCTTTATTTCCTTTTGTAATTTTTGGCCTTCTTAGTTTTGATCTTTTTAATTGAGTCGTACAGTCCTGTAAAAAGAATTTAAAGAGAAATTTCAACGGCATCCCAACAATTCAAATCTACATTTTCCCCAAAAACGCATATCATTAATAATTCATTTAAAAAATGACATTTTGAAGAATGGTAAGATTCAACCATCCATTAAAGGTCTTATAATTTTTAGTTTTCTAGAAAGTGCCTAAGCAGAATTTAATTGACCATTTATATATGTAGAAGAGCATTTTTTTTTTTTTTTTGCCTATTTCCTTGAAGGCATGAACAAATAGAATGGTTTTAGAAAGTGTCTGATTCATTTTGAAATTCTTATCTTTGCAAGAACTCTCTCATGCAAATCTCAGTTGACCAAATGCCCAATGCCAAGATTTCTACCGAGTCGTTTCGTAAGAATTACAAATGTTAACTATTCTTCTGCCGATTTTCTCTCAGCGTGTTCTGTTTATTTCTCTTCTCAAAAATCTTACTTCTTTTCTTTGGGGGTGCAGATAGTCTGCACATGATTCTATTTCTAGTTTAGAGTTTGCCGACTTCTAAGGGTTTAGATGATGCCTATCATGCGAAGATGCACTCCTACCATGCGATGAATCTCTGACTTGTGCACTGATGCCTACCAAGATGGTGTCTCAAGTCGAACCTGAAAATCTGTCCGTCCTGGTTTCTTGTTTATGATTCGGGAGTAATTCACTGTGCCGGGACAAGAGTCGAAGATGCACAGTATGAAAAGGAACGTCACTAGAAATGAAAACTATAAGCGCCGTAATTGCTCCCCCCCTTTTCTTCTTCTTTTTTCTTTAGGTCATGAATTTCCGTGTTGCAGGTCTGTTCATGGTTTTCTCTATAGAGACCGCATTCCAATCAAAACAATTGATGTTGTCATTTGCAATTTTCGAAATTTTTTCACTGTAACCGTAACTGTTAAAGTCAACTGCTGTTTTTCGTATGATTTTAGAAAGCATACCTCAAAAACGAAAATTTCATTCAGTTTTTGTGAACAGTAAGATAACTAGGGGCTCGTATATTGGGGTATTTTTTTTCATAATTACCCTGAATACAATATTTTAGATCTAAGTTAAATATAATATTATAGGATATTAATACTGCGAAATAAAATTTACAGAGGGTCCTCAACCTCAATAGCTGGACCAATTTCGATAATTTTCTTCTCAATTGATTCCGCCATTTTGCAAGCATAGTTAACCTGTCAGAATGCTCTGTCATTATTCCGTATCCATACTTTGAAATAACTATTCTTTTTATTCGATATGCAGCATTTCTTTAAAATTCATCCACACGACTACATTAATGTTATTAATACGACCACTGAAGGATAAGGCTGATTTTGATGAGCAATATTGTATCACAACAAAAAGTATAACAAGAGTGTAATTACAATAAAATATAGGAAAAAGTTTCGCAATATTGATAGAACTTCTTCTCAGTTGTTGAGACTGAGGAAAAAGTCAAAATTTGATTTTGCAACATCTTTCGAAATGAGAGAAAGATGACAGACGTTCAACAAGACATAACGAACTGTTAATAACCATTAGTATGAAACTAACAATTCAAAATCGGAATAATACTTGCGATATAAAAATCTATAAATGCTTTTCTCTCTAGATATTTTATAGTGAAGTAGTGTGTTTTCCATTTCTCTTAAAAAAGGTGAATGGCCGAGGGAAGCAATCTTTGAAGATGTATCTGGAATGTATAAGTTTTCATGATAGTCCAATGATTGGTGTTGATTGACTGTGTCAAGGAATTTATATTTTACCAGGCGAATGAAGAGTAGAAAAAAAAATTCATTCCTTTCAAAATTTGAAGTTGATGTAATGCAGGAGACTATTGATGATGTGTTAAGGGTATCATGAAATATAAAATCAAAATATAATATTTCAGGATCATGAAATATAAAACAGAAATATAAAATTTCATATAAAATCAAAAATCATCGAAATGTGTTCTGGTGATTATGTCATTGATTTTCTTAATTATTTTAAACTAGCCGCCTTTGGCGACCAGCTGGTTCGCCATGTGTAAAGCGTTCTAAAATTTTCAATTAAATACCATATTCATTAGCCTTGAAGTAATTCCGGGCATTGATTGACCTGAAATTAATATTTTCTTTAAGATGATGGACGGAAAGTTCTAAAAGTACACTTGTCCTAATAATATTCTTTAATTTTATAAATCAGTCATTTTTAACCATCGGTTATGCTTCCAAAATATTAAAAAATAATTTCGATGATGTTGCCAAAAAATTAAATATGTTTTTTTAAAGAAAGTGAGAAAGGGAAAAAAAGTATTAAATTAATGATACAGATATTGCAAACGATTACATAAATATGCCATTAAGTCGTGATTTCAATGCATATATTGTCTAAATTCAATCAGGTTTACCGTAAACAAAGAAGATTTATTGAGTTAATGATATGGATATTGCAAACGATTGTAGAAACCTTTGCTTTGCATTTATTTTTTAAAGAAAATATAACATTTTATATTTTTTTATTTTATCCAGTCACGTGCTGAAAGTTGCATTGCGATGATAATTTTTTTATTTGAACTTCCGGCATTCTTTTATTTTATCCAGTCACACGATAAAAACATGGTTAAAATATTTCTTTAAAAATTCTTTAAAAATAAAAGTTTACGTTTTAAATTAAAAAAAACTGATACCATCAGAAAGCTAATTTTTTAATCTTTAAATTGATGTTAAAATCATGTTTGTGCGATCATAATTTCGTAAGTTATAGCGGAAAAACCTCGAAATTTTAATTAATTCAAATTCTAATTAAAAATTCGAAAAAAGGGCTCCGAGGTGCACATTCTCAACCTCCAAGGTATACATGCACCAAATTTGGCAGCTGTAGGTCCAACGGTCTGGCCTGTAGAGCGCCAACACACACACACACGCACACATTGAGCTTTATTATAAGTATAGATTTATAAAGGACTAGTAACTGTATCCGTATCTTCAGCTGCATTTGTTTGTTCTATATGTTCGTAAGAAATAGAAAAATGTACTTCTAAGTTGTATTTCTATGTCCAATTCATAAGAAATTTTAACCTTAACTCTAATTAATTACAATTTTAATAATGTTCATCAGAATTCGAATTTTTTTTTGATGATTAAAACTTTTTCTTGCATATTTAGCTCGTGTGAAAGTGAAAGAGGATATTTAATTTCGTTTCTTTAACTTATTTTAGCATACATTTGTGGAATAAACTTTCTATCAAAAGCACCCGATTTTAAGCAGAGGGTAAAAGTAAAACCATTTCTGTTTATTCGATTCCCTCAAAAATGTATTAAAACAAAGATTTAATATTCTGATGAATTGCAGATATCTTTCATAAAATTATTGTAAAAATATTTATAATTCTAATAAAATAAACGTATAAATGATATGGTTTATAGGTTGGAGTAACTTGAACAATTATCATGGGGCGAAAAATTTGAATGAAACATCTTAAAACTCTTAAAAATGCAATGTATTATAAATTTGAGAATTGCGGCGAAGAAGTAATGATTGAACTTTTAAAATTAGTCCTGATGGTAATTCATTATTGGATGTTCGGAATATTTTCGCACACCATTTATAAAATTCTTAAATTCAAAATGCACTTACTTCAGACGCACAATGGCAACTACTATTTTGATTTCTCAGTTTAATTTCCTTAATTCTTTCCGACCTTCTAAGATATTCTTCCTGCATTAAAAACAAAATGATCTTTATCAGTAAAAATAACAAAAATTTTCAATACAGAAGAATTTTAAAATAGTAAAAAGGAAGTCAAAAGTAATAGAAGTTTTAAAACAAATTGGAACTAATTTTTAAATTTTAGAGTAGAATTAATTCAATACTGCTTACTTTATTAACCAGACTTGGTTTTAGACATAATCGAAAGGCAACATAATATGTTGAAATGCCAACTTCATATGTTATATCATGAGGTTGTCAGACTTATCTAATCAAATCACTAAAACCATATCGATGTACTAGCATTACTATTACATCATCATTATTAAATGTAAGGAAAAGAAAGCATTTTTCTATCGTAGATGTTTGAGCAGCGGAATTGTTTACTACTTCAAATACTTTCAATATTTCCTAATCATTCATATTTTTCAAGTAAAATATTATAAAACAGACTTTTTTTAAAAAATAAAAGTTTTTCGGCATATGTCATATTTTCTATTTTCATTTATATTTTGAAAAATTAGTATTGTAGCAGTTACATAACTCGTATCTTCTCTTTTGGATGCTAGACGGTGATGCCTGATAAGGCTATCCCATATGCCATCCCATAATGTATTGCGAGTGTAATCAGAATTAGATGTGATACTGTACTGATAAGCTGTGTGCGTGAATATCTTGTTAAGTCTTGTCTTTGTGTTTGTTCAGTGTGTGAATGTGGTTATTAAAGAAATGTTCCTTGAAAACATATGTGCTGTTGCTTCCTGCACAGATCATAATAATCTACATTCCAATACAATATTAAATTCTGTCAGGAAACTCCTAACTGTACTTCACATTTACGAAGTTTTCATTGAATTCTATTCGACGCTATTTATCTCATTAGCAAAATGACATAATGTAATAACAACAATTTAAATAAGTATCGCTATTTGAATTATTGGTCTACTTTATGTAGGAAGTTTTCAAGAAGTAATTAACAGGTTTGGTATAAAAATTATTCTCAGTAAAAGAAATTAATTTTCCCATGAAATGTTCGTTGCTTACAATTTATTACAAAGAATCAATTGGGCGGTGTAAAAAAATGAACACTTACCGGAATAATAACTGGCGTTCTTTTCCTTTTTTGCTTTAAATTACTTTCGACTACTGTACTTTCAACGCTGACTATCTGAAATGAGTGTTCGTGAATTTCAGGAATTGACATATTATGAAAATGAATGGAAAACAATATTTTTTCCTATGCACTAAAGTAAATCCTTTAAGAACTTAAATCAAATTGTTTTATTATCACTTTTATGAACATATTAATAATATTTATTGTGCCGAGGAAGATAGCAATTTTTTTTTGTCATCACATCATTTGTAGTACAAATTATAACTTGAATACTTTTTCATGACAGCATTTTAATCTAATAAAAGTAGCTTCAAGTATTAAATTTGGAATAAGCCTTTTTTTATTTACACATTGTTTTATTATCTTTTATAAAGAAAATGAAATGATTATCTTTTATAAAGAAAAT
>JAPMOQ010000508.1:0-13766 GCA_026543055.1 Argiope trifasciata | reverse complement strand
TATATATATATATATGCGAACATGGAAACTTAAAAAAAAAAATTTTATCAAAGTTTTTATATCTCGTTTTAAATTTTTATCAAAAAAATATATATATTTGTATCAAATTTTGTACCGATTGGTTGGCCAACAGCTGACATCCTGTTCGTCTGTCTATACCTGTGAGTTCATAAAAGATATCTCAAGTATGCAACAAACTAAATATATAAAATTAGGTACATAATTTTCGCTCTAAAATTGCTTTCACGAGTCGAATTTTTGATTCAATCAATCAGTGCCCAAACGACATGTTTTTATTATAATGAAAACACTACACTATCAATTGCATCCTTAAATATTTTCAGTAAGAATATTCATTTGCAATACAGACACAGTACGTGCACAACCACGAGAGCAATCCCCGTAGGAAAGCAACGAAATAAGGACTGGTAATGAACTTCGCGTTATTGCATTTTTTTCATTCAAATCCTTATTATAGGAATCAAAAAACCATAAAAAGAAGTGTGAGAACGCAAATAGCAGGATTATATTGAATATTAACTTCGCATACATCAGTAGATTTTTTAAAATATACTTTTAAGTGAAGACTAAATGTATACTTTTTGTCTCTTTAAGTCTGTAATGAAGCTGCTTTAAATATGTATTAAATATGTATTATGCTTTAATATGTATTAATCCTATAAAAGCATGAATCTGTGGGCAAAATCAAAAAGTTAGATATATATATATATATATATATGCGCAAAAAAAATTATGATAAAGCTCCCAGTTTATCTATACTTATAATAAAGCTCAATGTGTGTGTGTGTGTGCGTGTGTGTGTGTGTGTGTTGGCGCTCTACAGGCCAGACCGTTGGACCTACAGCTACCAAATTTGGTACGTGTATACCTTGGAGATCGGGAATGTGCACCTCGGAGCCCTTTTTTCGAATTTTTAATTAGAATTTGAATTAATTAAAATTTAAGCGAAATTTCGACGTTTTTCCGCTATAACTTCCGAAAATATGATCGCACAAACATGATTTTTACATCAATTTAAAGATTAAAAAATTAGCTTTCTAATGGTATCAGTGTTTTAATGTATACCTTAAACCCCTATTTTTAACGGATTTTTAAAGAAATATTTTAATTATGTTTTTTTGATCACGTGACCGGATAAAAGAAAAGAAAACAATGACGGAAGTTCAAATAATAATAATAAAAAAAAACTATCATCGTAAATCAAGTCTAAAGAAATGATACTTTCAGCACGTGACTGGATAAAATAAAATAAACATAAAATTTGATATTTTTTAAAAAAGTAAATGCAAAGCAAAGGTTTCTATAATCGTTTGCAATTCTAAATAGTTAATTCAACAAATCTTCTTTATTTACGGTAAACCTGAATGAATTTAGACAGGATATACATTTAAATACCGAAGCAATGGCATATTTCTATAATCGTTTGCAATATCTGTAGCATTAATTCAATATTTTTTTTTCCATTAAAGAATGTGATAGTTTCTAAAAAAAAATGCTAAGCCAAGGTTTTTATAATCGTTTGCAACATCTAAATCATTTATTCAATATTTTTTCTTTTCTTTTTCGCTTTCTTTGAAAAAACCTATTTAATATTTTGGCAACATCACGGAAAAAAACATTAATTTCAGGGAAATCAATGCCCGGAATTACTTCAAGGCTAATGAATATGTGACTTAATTTAAAATTTTAGAACGCATTACTCATGGCGAACCAGCTGGTCGCCAAAGGCGGCTAGTTTAAAATAAAACGGAAAAATGAAATTGCCGTTCATCAAAGAAATCAACGTTTCATTCCCTTTTAATTAAAGTCTGTCTTTATCCAAAACTACTATAATTATCGGGAATTAATTGAATTCTAAACGCGTTTCAAGACTATTCCTGGGGCAGCATTTATTTATAGAATTTCGTTTATTCTTTTTATTTACTCATTTATTTTATTTGTATCTGTTAGCAACTTTAAAAAAAGGGTTTAAAAAAACATATAACGCATAAAAATCGTTGCTTTGTGATCAGAATTTCTTAAAATTAAAAAAAAAACTTCTCTAAAAGAAAGAAAGCAAAAAAAAAAAAAAGTAAAACTTTCTAGCTTAAGTTAATCATCACATAATGTATTCGTTACGCAATTATGAGCCACACAAAAGACAGCCTTCGACCTTCTTTTGCCAATTAGAGAAGGGCGGGGGAAAAAAAACCGTTCTTCTTCCCGAACAGGAGTAACGGATGCTGCAGTCTATCTGGGAAAAATCAGCCCGGAGCCACTTTTACCGCCTGGTAATGGAGTTAACTGCTTTCGATGGAATATTTCTTTTCGCGAATTATGGCACCGTTGATTAGTCTAATGAATGACCCGAAGCGGCGTTTAAAAGAGCCTCCATCGCATCGGAACGATTTCCAATGCTGTTGCCAGAGCTCCCAGACAGAGCTGCTAATTGATTGTGAAATTGAAACTAATTTTATTTGAATGCACGAGCGCGGGATTTTCCGGAATTCGAATGCAGCTCCCGCAGAACTTTGCAGTAGCAGTTCCGAAGCAGATTCAGTCCATTCCACTCAAAGAATCGATTTTAGTTTTCAAATACACTTTAGAATCTTTATTTAAACACTTGATTTTCGAATAGTATCATGTTTTCGTTGCTGTAATTTAAAATTCAATGCTCAAAGTATTCTTGTTGGTATTCTTTGAAATGATATCTTTCATATTATAGAAGTTTGTGAATAGTATCGAAAATCTTTGAATACAAATAAAAAGACATAATTAGCCATCCGGGTGAAAACACATTTCTCTTAAAGCTTTATCAAACGGCGAAATATCGTCTGCACTTTTCATCAGCAAACGACAACGAAAGTGATGTTTGCTGACGTGATATAATGAAAGTGTTGTCTAGAGCCCTAATACACAAACGCGTGCATTCATTCATATACGCAAAACATATTCATTTGATTATCGGATTAATTCCGGGCATTGATTGACTCGAAATTGATATCTTCTTTAAGATGTTGGACGGAAAGATATAAAAGAACTCGTTCTCATAATGATATTCTTTTATTTTTATAAGTCAGTCAGTTTTAATGATTGATTGATGTAGCAACTTTTATTTAAAACATTAATAAAAATGTTTCGTAAATTACGGCTTACAGAGCAAAGTATGAAAAAATCTAAAACTCATTATTCATCAATGCATTGTTTGACTCAAGCTACATTAAATGTAATTATTTATTTCATTTAGATCAAATTAGCAGTACTAAATAATGTGTAAGCCTATTATAGATATTTTACAATTTGGCCTTTGGGACGGAATTTGAATGAATATCCTGTATAAATTCAATCAGGTTTACCGTAAATAAAGATGATTTATTGATTTAATGAGTTAAATATTGCAAAAGGTCATAAAATCCTTTGCCTTGCATTTATATTTTTAGGAAAAGTCACATTTTATATTTCTTTTATCCATTCACGTGCTGAAAGTTACATCTTTCTAGATTTAATTGCCAATAATAGCCGATTTTTTTTTAATTTGTACTTCCATCAATCTGATGGCAACATGCTGATAAAACCTTATTTTTTTTTTTTTTTTCCTCCTTGACGTGCTTGTGAAGATTAAATTTTATTGTTTGGTCCGAAATTCACAGTTGAAAAATATGGTTAAAATATTTTTTTAAAAATTCATTAAAAATAGAAGCTTAAGTTATATGTTAAACCATTGATACTATTAGAAAGCTAATTTTTTTTTAACTTTAATTTTTTGTAAAAATCATCTTTGTGCGATAATATTTTCGGAAGTTTTAGCGGGAAAACTTCGAAATTTCGCATAATTTTTAATTAATTCAAATTCTAATAAAAAATTCGAGAGCACATTCCCGACCTCCAAGGTATACATGTACCAAATTTGATAGCTGTAGGTCCAACGGTCTGGCTTGTAGAGCGCCAACACACACACACATTGAGCTTTAGTATAAGTATAGATGAAATTTATGTTAATATCTTCCAAAACATTGTAACAAAAGTTATCTCTGTATTATATTAGGATAAAAAAAGTACCCTTTGAATTATATCAATTTCATATTCATGCACGTTTTCCCTTAATTTTAACAATATTTTAAAATTTAATGAGAAATACAATTAGTTTTGAAATGTTATGATGGAATCCAAATTCATCCACCAAAACTTTCAATCAATTGCTGTATGCAAATCATTAATATCCTAGCAGAATTTTCACTTTACTTCTTAATTCGCAGCAAACTGAATCGAATGAATTCATGTTTTCCGGCCACATCAAACAGCAAGGTGAAATTATATATATATATATATATATATATATATATATACACACAAGAACATTCTATAACACCTTTAAAGGCCCAAAAAAATCAATAATCGAGGCAAACTAAATATTCACCATAGTGTAAATAGTATAATATAAAAGAAAAGAGTTAGAAATTTTTATTTTCTTGTACAAAAAATGAGAAATTACAGTGATCAGCAACAAATTCAACCTCGAGGTCCATTATTTTGAATTTTCATGTTTCTGGTTTTCAGAACCCAATTCAGTTCGAAAAATTTACTTTTGAAACTATGTCCATCAGACTGTCTGAGAACATAAGAATTCAGCAGGACTTTGAGCTAGACAGACGAAATTTGTTACGGACTTTTTATGTTATTTAATATTTAAGGGATTACAAAGATATTTTTTATTGTTATGGAACTTTTATCCGTTAGGTTTGAATGAACTCCACTTTGAGGAAATCTACTAGTGATACAACTGAAGTACATTCAACACAAGTGAAGTGATGATGAGAGTAATGAGAGTTCAAGTGAGTACAATAAATATAAAAATCTAGACAGATACAGAGGTAGGTTTGTTATCTAAATGGTAGATTCGTATATAAACAGGAAGCAAATCTTTCAAAGAATTTACAGACCATCAAACTGGACTTTTGCATGCATGTAAATGAAATAAAAGTCCAATGATTAAAGTAAATGATATTAGATGTGAATATATTTGCAGTTTTAAACAAATCATGGTTTCATTCACTTAGGAAAAAGGCATACAAAATGCATTAATTTGATTTTCTTATGCGTATCAGTTGCATGCCAGCGATTAATGGCCTAAAATCACATTCCAGATTCAGTTGAAACATTAGATTCGAGTCAAAAATTAATATTTTGTAGCTATAATTCGTCAATAATAGTCAATCATTCATAAGTTTTCCAGGGGTGTTTGTGGGACCCCAAAAAATCCCCTGAAACTTTTACGTACTTACTACTGACATTTTGGAGTTTCGAGAAGGGAGTTTCGAATTAAAAATTACAATTATGAAGTATTGAATGACCTAATTATAAAAGTTCAATGAATTACTTTTTTTGCAAAATTAATAACCATAAATTTTCAAACATATAACTAAACTACTACATAAACTACTACATTTTATGTAAATATTTTAAATTACCTGAATTAATTCTTTAAAAAAAATTATCTAATTTCTGCTGGGTTTTTTTATTATTATTTTCTGATGTTTGTGGGCTTGTCTTTCTTTTGTGGTGAACTTCATAATTGCAGCAAGGTTGACTTTTATTTTCCTCATTTACAGTCGAAGAAATTTTCTCGAGAACTGCACATACAGAGGTAGAAGCAGTTTGCTTTTCTGCTAATGTAGAAGGTTTTTCACAGACTTTTATAGGTGACTCATCTGAAATACATGTTTTTAAGTCCTCTTGATATGATTTCCAACTTCTGTTCATATTCAGTAAGAGATCTTTGTGAATTGGATCAGTCATTGGATTTTTTGAGCCACATTTTTCAGATGAGGTTTCTTTAGAAGCCATTAAATTATATTTAATAGTCTGCACTGCATCTAGGGAATCAATCTTAAGAGAGGTTCTATAGTCAGTGACAAGAGTATCCATTAAGTTGAATGCACTTTCCACTAATGAGCCATGGAAGCAGCTAGGCAGGCTTTGACCAATTTAGCCAATGTAGGATACTTATAATCATTTGTGAAATCATCTTTTAAATTAAAAACTTTAGACCAATATTTATCAATTGTACACTTGACTTGATTTCCACTTTCATCCGATGTGTAGAGCATTTCTTTGGTGATTCAATACCACTCTGGTATAACTTTATTCCGGCTTCTACTTTTGACTTTTCATTATCACTAAAAATATGGGACATAAAAGATGATAATTTTTCAAAAGCTAATATTGTACTGGTTTTACCTCTTAGCTCTGGGTCTAATGCTGTAAAACTAATTAGATATGATTTTTTAAGAGGTAATTTCTGTTTCATATGCTGTGCTGTATTAGTATAAGCTTTCATTAGAGAAATGAATTCTTTTGCTATTGATTTTTTGATAATTTTTTCAGGAGAGTGGAAGCTTCTGCATCAGTAAATATTACTTTGCTAGGTAGATGGAATTCTGGATTTGTGACATCAACCTTTAATAAATCATTATAAGATGTGCACTCTATATTTTCTGGCTTCATAAAAAAAAATTTGCCATCAATTTATAAATACTGGAATGTATTAAAAGAAGCATTGGTTTTTTTGTTTCAAATAATTTAATATATGTGTTGAACTCTGGTAATACTGCTGAATATAATGCCATATGCAATAAAGTATTGTTTTGCATAACAAATAACCCATTTAGTATTCTTTTTTTCCGAACTAAAGCATCCTTTGTGAGTTGTTGGGAATGCAAGCAAGAATACACCCCTTCAACAATTTTTTTCTGAGCTGCAGAAATATTTTTTTTTATTGTATACAGTTTCAACAAAAGAAAAATAATCCCCTTTATCAGTTTTATCCAAGTAGTGAAAATAAAATGCAATAAGAGCATGCCACAGATCTTTGATTCTTTCTAAAACACATAAAATGTAAACCCACCTATGGTCTAGTCTCTTCAAGGGCTTAAGTTTTTTAATGGCAAGGGATTCACAGATTTTGAAAAAAATTTCGCTTTTACTGCAGCTTTTCATATCAAAATAAATGTCATCAAACAAATCTTCTAAGTATCTATCAAAACATGAAGCAAATTGTTTTGCACAGTTATTAGCTGTGTGACATGTGTCACCATCAATATCTACAAATAAGTGGGGTGCTTTGTTTGATCGTAGTCTGGTTTCAACACCCTTTTTTTCCCATGCATGGTGTTACATGAATCCATTAATACACTAATTAAGTTTGCCCATGGAATATTATTATCTTCAATAGTATTAACAACTGCTTTAAAAACAGCTTCTGAATTGCAAGATTCCATCTTTAGAGATGCAAAATGATGAAATACAACTTCATTTTGAGTGTTGTCATAAAACTGCACCAATATTGCCAGTATACTTTCTTGAGCATTGCTAGTACTTTCATCCAAATTTAGAGAAAATGGAGTCTCCTTAAAAGTTTTAATGATATTTTCCTTAATAATTTTTGCGAGCCCATATTTCATCTTATAACATGCAGTAGTCCTGGACATTTCCAACGAGTTTAGTGCCGTCTGATCGCGGCTCAACAGTTTGCAAAGTTCAATTAAATTGCGAGCTACATTGAAAGAAAGAGAATTCTCGGCGATAAACGAAGTTATTAATACCTCTTGGCGTGCTTTTCTTGTCACTATATCCAATGGCCGAGCATCAGTCTCCAGTAAGTCATCAGTACTTTTTGAATTAGCATAATTACTTAAAGTCATTGAATGTCTAATGCACTTTGAATATTTTATGTGCGTCACAGTTTTAGAATGATTTGTGCCAGCCTTGAATCGTTCCCCACCATACTTCAGCAGTGAGTAACAAAAATCACAATATGCTTGTCCAGCAACATTTATTTTCTAGCACCATGTGCCGATGGTATCCCCATTACCATCTCTCCGTTCAATCCAATTCCACCTAAATATATTCCGTACACCTTCACTATAATATCACTATTTATATCGAGAAATTTCATAGTGAAATTCTCTTGCGAACATAAATAAAAAAATATTTTAATAAACGAAAAGAAAAATTTACACGTGCATCAATAAATGAAACGAAAATTTTACACAGCGGAGAAAAAAAGTTGCGAAGAGATCACTGACATATAGCTAATGCGGCGAAAAATCTCCCTTCTCTACTTATTGGCGCACGCCAGGAGAGATAAGACCTTTGAACCCAGAGTCATGTGATCGCACATCTGGTCGACCGAAGTCTCTCCCTTTTTTTTTCTGCCACGCCTACTTGCCGAAAAGAATCCAGAAGAGAATGTCCGAGAACCGGGGGAATGAGTCATAACTCGCAATAAGGAAAGAACAAAAAAGAAGTTTTTTCCCCCTTTTCACGAATTATCACTGCCTTTGGAGAAAGAAAGGAAAAGTTTTCACCACGCACACTGACCTTGCGTTTTCTGCTTTCAAAGCAAACAAAATTACCCAGATCAAAATAAATAATTCATTATTATTTCTACTTCCTTTTGAACGACGATCCCCGGAATTTCCGGGTAACGAAGTTTAAAATCCCTGGAATTCCGGGGTTTTCCCGGAGCACAAACACCCCTGGTTTTCCTTAATATTTTACACAACAAAAAACTGTGATGCCTGAGACTAAATACAGAAAATAAAATCCTGAGCATTTGCAGCATTCACAACTTTTCATAAGATTCACATGTTACAAGATTAATATATGTTTCTTCCTTGAGATGTTCAATAAGTGGAAAATTCAATTTCTATTAGGGCCTGGACATACTTTCTTAAACAAAATAATTTTAATTACATCAACAATTTCGAACAACACATACAAACTTCTTAATATTTGGGGGGGGGGGGGACAGCTACCCAGATACTGAATACTCAAACTCAACAAATTTTAATAAATTAAAAACTACATAATTAAAAGTAGTTAAATTCTATTAAAACAGAATCACATTTTTTTTTTTTTTTTTTTTGTAATCAGCTGCAATTCACAAAAACAGAAATAATAGCATTTAAATGGATTTACTGAGAAGTCTCCTCAAATCTAAACAATTCCTGCTTCTGGTAGGTATATAATTTAAAGGGGACTTGTTTAAAACTGTTGATAAGGTACATACGAAATCCTAACATTCATACTTCAAACCATAAAGATGCTTTTCTAATTATTTTTTCTTGTAATTAGTAACACCTTTTAATATTGTGTCTCTTAAGATTCATATATTAACCATACTAATCTTTTTTTAGGTAAATCCCCCCCCCCAAAAAAAACATAAGAGAATGATAGCAATATTTAGACATTAATGAATATTTTTTTGCAACATTGTAAGTTTTCAAACAGCCAATAAGCATCCTTTTCATATTCAGCATCATATAGATGGGGGGGGGGAGGAGACAGTTTTTTAGTTTTAAAAGAATATTAAAAATGATTGAATACCTTCTGATATAGAAAAGAACAAATTTCAATCTGAAAAGTACTTGGATTTTTCTAAAATTTTGCAGCAAATTTATATAATTTTGATGTAAAAACTTGGCCCTTTTAGAGTATGAATTTTATTGATTTTTCTTAAAGCTGCAGCTAAAATACATTTAAACACTTAGTTCTGCCAAAATTTTAACGCAAGTTTTCTAATATGAAAATTTTAGGTACTTTTCCTTTTCAGTAGTAAATCCTTGAATAAACAATACAAACTAGATTTTTAAAAAATTTCAATATTCCAAGTAAATACTATTTTGTCACATCTAAATGAATTGCTGAGATGCCAAGCAGGGTACAAATATCTACAATGTTGAAAATTAATTTTGCATTTCACCCTTCAAAATATTCAAAAACCACCCACAAAAACAGAGAGAGCCCTATTAAAATCCTATTTTTCCAAATCACTAATGTATCAAAAAATACCTTGTAGCCCATGAAATATTTCCTTTGGTTTGATTTAATCCTTTTCATTCTCATTTCAAAATTGAGCGCAGAAATATATTTACTTTATTTACAAAGATTTTTTTTAATGTTTCTGCACATTAAAATGTGTTTGAAAGTAAGGATATTCAATGTTATTTCTTATATGATAAAATTCTTAAATGTGAATGTTCCCTAAGTATTATTAAACAAAAGGATAAAAAAATATCAGATACTGTAACAGGTATAGAGCAATTTATTCATCTTTATTTTCATACAATACATTCCACGAAACTGAAAGGAACATCAGAAATGAAAATTAAAAAAGAAAAAAGTGGCTGCTCAGTAAGAACCTGCAGCATCAAAACTTCCTCCTTTTCTGTCACCACCTTTAGGGCCTCTATACTTCTTTTGGCCACCATGACGATTACCTCCACCACCACCTCCTCTGTGATCCCCTATAACAAGGAAATGGTTTAAATTATATTCAATGCAGGCAGAAGTATATTCACACATAAAAATATTTTCTGATACCACTTTTATTTGCATACTAAAAAGTATATTTTTGTATTTCTTTTGAGAAACTATATTCAATGCAGACAGAAGTATATTCACACATAAAAATATTTTCGAATACCACTTTCATTTGCATACTAAAAAATCTATTTTTGTATCGCTTTTGAGATCATGCACATGCATAAAGTTCCTATATTCTAACAGAAAAAAATAAATAAAACCTAAAGTAAAAGTGAGTAAAAAATTTCATCCTAACAGGGAGTAAAGTCAAATAAGAGTGTTTAAAAATTATACTATTAAATAAGTAATATATATATAAGACTACCAAAAACTGAACAGAGAACTTTAAATATTTTTACTCAAAGACCTGAAATGCAATTAATAGAATTAGTTTATCCTCCTGTAAAAACAGCTTCATTCTGCAAATATATCTCTAATCAAAAGATTCATAAAATGGAGCATTGGGGTAAAAGATACTCAACTTGATTGTTAATCTGGAGTAAAGCATAACTTTAATCCCTTGCCTACCTTCTGCACACATGTATACGCAGCATAATCATATGTAAATTAAAAAGTGAAAAAAAAAAATGCATGTAAAAAATGATACTTTTATTATTTAGCTCATGCAAAGAACCTATAATTAAGAAAAAAAATTACTTTCATCCCTTAAATAATACGGATTATGATTTAGTTTCCTAATAGTGACTAAGTACTTTAGCTATCTGATGATAGAACTATTATATTTCAAAACCCACATACTACATTTTGAAAAAATATAGAAAGGACTAAAATTTTTGGTGAGAAATGGCAATTTTTAACATTTTAATAATGCATTCTAATAACTCATCTTGTTGTCTTTTTTTTGTTTGTTTGTCTTGTTGTAAATGTGAATGATTTTATACATTCTATTAAAAGTACACCATTTTACAGTTTTTAGCCGATTTCACCCAACCATCTTTTAATATAATTCATAATGAGGAGGTAGTTTCAATTTGATTAGCATTCACGTGTTGTCCAGCTAAACTAATTAGAATATGTTTAGATGTGTTTATGTAGTTAAAGATTCGTCTTAAACTCAAATTCTTTTAAATTCAAACTTTGATACTTTAAATTCTGGTAGAAAGAATGATCAAATAGAGATTCCATAAATAATCTATTGCATCCTTTAACTCTTTCAGGCATGGTAATTCCAAAAAAGGGAATCAAAAAATTTATCAATAAATTTTAAACATATATTAATAAATTAAAAACAATCAATAAATTACAAGTAAAATAGATCTAGTTTTCTTTCAGAACTAAAAATGGCAGCATAGTGAGATGATTCTCTCTAAAGGGTTAATTTTATATGAGGATATTTTTTAAAGATTATAAAATCAATCAATCATACTCCTTTGAAATTATTAAAATATCATTTAATAATTTTATATGATTCCATTTTAAAATGCATCAGAATGGAGACTGGATGTTTCTTATATTAAGACACAGTACGCTTACAAAAATCTCCCAATTCTGCAAGTTAAAAGTGTAACTTTGAGCAAAAAACATACTCAATGAGTAAAATATGCAATATCCCTTAATTTCTGAAGTAATTAAACACAGCTACCTGCTTTGAACAATTTCTTTCAAAATATGGCATTTTTAACTGAAGATTTTTAATTTTAATAAATATAATAAATTTTAATGATTTAAACATAATTTTGAATATTTGATCATTTTAATTTTCAGTCAGTATTTGCATTCAAATTATTTTTATTTAATTTATATATATTAAATTTAGTTCAGAAAAACTTTTGTAAAACATATATAAAATAGTGTATTTTTAATGTTTAACATTTTTTTAGAATATAAATTTAAAATATTTATGAACCTAAAATATTCATAATATTTCAGTAACAATGATAGTTACTATAAGATATGATTACTCTTTTTCACCATAGTTATACAAAAAAAAAATATTCCTTTGCTATTACTATATATATTTGCCTTGTCAGTATTTGCTTTGCTATTACTATTAGTTTTGTCAATTTTCTCTTTTTAGATGTTTTTAGAAATTCTTAGACTAATTCATAACCATTCAATATTAGAATGATAAAGAAAGAATTAGTGAAAATGGATTTTCTCTAGATTTAGCACAATAAATACCTGCTGTCTGAGAAATACTAAAAAGCAAAAACATCTGCAGTTCAAAAGTTGAAATGTAGACCAAACACAATAGATAAAAAAACAACCTTAAGAATGCAAATAAATTCATTTTACTGTTTAAATAATTAACATATAACACTAGAAGCTTTGGGCAACACATATCTCTGTATTTTACAACTTCAAATGCAAAAAACTGACCTAAAAGAGTGGTTTATGTGTAGAATATTAACAAAAATGGCACTTTATTGTCAAATATGATAAATGCCATCTTTTCCAAGTTTCATTTGTTTTTATAAACATTATAATCCCCCCTTCTACTATATGTTCTGATTAAATAGAGACATTTTTTTTTTTCAGTTGCATTCCATAATCCAAATGGTCCACAAAGTTAAGTAGGAACCACACATTCTCAGCAGATTCAAGATATGCAGAATACCAAAAATATTGTTCAGACAAAATGAATAAATGTTAAAGCTGAAATTATACTTTTTCACAATGAAAGAAACTACTTTTGTTTAACACTTCTGAAATTTATCAGGCTCATTGCATTCTCATAAATGGAAAATTGATGTCTACATTCCACAACAATGATGTTCAGTTCATCTGTGACAGGTGTATGTTTTAGAAAAGGAGTGGAAAGAAATTTGGCAATAAGAAAAAATAAGTAGGTTTAGGTAGTAAAAATAGAGATTTTACCAATTAATCAAACTAAAGGGTGGAGGAAGAGGATTCATTTTGGATAAAGATTTTTATTATTATTATTATTAACTTCTTGCAGTGAGTATTCCACTACATGGAACACCTCCCTTCCCTTGCATCTCAAACAATTCAATTCAATTATAAATGGGGATAAAAACATATTTAGGATTTTCTTCTTTGATACTAAAAGGCTGTTTAAATCAAGCAAAACCATAATTTTCAGCTATTGCATGCAATATAATAGCTATTTATTAAAGAAATTTTGTTTCATTTTTCTTCTAATACAAACATTTTAATTCTTGCATGCATATAATTACTTATTCTATATTGTTCAAAATATAGAATAAATAATTATATACATGTAAAAAATATAATCATCTTAAAATAAGTATCATCATCAAATAGAACTAAGTTTTCTATCAGCTTGGACACTGTACCAATCACGAACAAAAAAGACGAATGTCCTCTTTCCATTCGTCTTTTTTTCTGCTCTTCTACCTTTTTGTGGGAAATGAAATCTATTTAGAAAACATAGTGGGGAAGGGGATACCTGACTTTTT
>JAPMOQ010000504.1:65796-94641 GCA_026543055.1 Argiope trifasciata | reverse complement strand
TAATTTTTTTTTAAAAAGAAAAAAAAAAAGGATAAATTTTTATTTCGAAACTCGCACTGAAGACCGGCATAAATCTTTAATTCGTCCTTTCACTCCATCCACCAAGAAGCTTATTCTTCCAACAGCTGATGATTCTTATTACGACAATCTAATTCAAGTTTCAAATATTGTAGGAATCTGGTGAAAAAGCACAATGCTTAATATAGGAATGACTTCTGCATATGTGCGTGAAGTCGGCACTTAAAATTTCAAATAAATCTATAAATATTTTAAAGAAATCATTTTTTATTTATAAATTTTGAACAATTATTCAGTGTAATTAGAGAATTAATATTTGGAATGATATTCAAAGTAATAATAATAATATATATATATATATATATATATATATATATATATATATATATATACGACACTTCATCTGTAGACCAGCAAAAATCTTTGACTCGATCTGTCCCTCTATCCACCAAATCACTCATTCCTTGAGTGATTAAAGGGTCTTTGACTCTTATTACGTCAATCCAACTCAAGCTTCAAATATAGTAGGAATCTGGTCTAAAAGCACAATGCTAAGGAGAAGGATGTCTTTTGTGCGTGTGCGTAAATATAAAAATTGATATTTCATACAAATCTTTAACTATTCTAAAGACGTATTTTATTTTTAATATTGACGTTTGGAGTAATTCAGAGCAACTATAAAAGTACTAATCTCAAAAATATTTTTTAAAAATAAAGATGAAAAAAATAATAAAACAATTTTGGGGTTTCCAGTCTCGAATTGAAGACCAGCAAAAATCTTTGATTCGCCCATTCACTCTATCCACCAAGCAACTCATCCCTTAAGTGGTGGCTGAAAGGTCTTTGATAATTATTACAACAGTCGAATTCAGTTTTTAAATACGTTGGGAATCTGATCTAAAAGCACAAAGCTGAAAAAAGGTATAACTTCTGGGCATGTGCATGAACTTGAGAATTAAAGTTTAATAAAAATTTATGAATATTTTTAATAAATATTTTATTTTTAAATTATAAGGTTTGTAATAATTCGCAGTAAATATAGAATTTGCTTACAGAATAATATTTTTTTTAAAAAAAGAAAAATATAGTAAATATTTTGTGGTTTTCCAACTTGAACTCAAGACTACAAACATCTTTGATTCCTCTTGTCACTCTATCCAACAAACGACTTATTCCTTGAGTGCTGGTTGGTCTTTGATTCTTAAACAGCACTGGGCATTCAGGTAACGAGGAAATGTATATAATATTTATTCATTTTTTTTTTACTTTAAGATTCAAGAGCTTCAGGGCGGGTAATTTTTTTTCCCGTTTCCTACAGAAACAAAGGATTTTCTTGGCATGCAGACAAACATTCAATTTTATTTATATCAATTAAATAATTTTATTATGCCTATAATCATCTTGTAAGTGCAAGTAATAAATATACAAAGTTTCATCGCAATGGGTTCAGTGGTACGGAAACGCATAAGAGACATACAGACAAACATTCATTTTTTTAGATATATTTCAGAATAATGAATGAACATTTTAAAGGAAGTTCATCAGCTTTTCACGAAAATTAATAAAAAATGTAATACATTATTAACTCAGACTCCAGCTCCCAGACTCGAGCTTAGTACCATCAAAACAATTAGAAAATATACCTGCTTCTGTATCCTCTGAGCCACGCATCCACCGAGCTCGAAAGAATTCTAAGATTCTTAATACCATTAATTAAGTTTCAAATGTGATGGAAATCCGATTCTAAAGACACAAGTTGAAACAAGCCGAAGATCTGTGCGCATGAGCAAGACATCAATTCTTCAAATTTCAATTAATTTTATTGATATTTTGTTGTTAAATTTTATATTAGGAGAAATAAAATGGAGTTGAATTTTTCATAATTATAGACTAAGTATGGGGTGAAATAAAAAAATGAATTCAAAAAATAAAATTATTCGTTGGCTTTCACCCTCGAACTTAGTATTATCAAAACAAAAAAAGGACACCTGTCCCTCTATTCTTTCAGTCACGCATCCTTCGAGCAAAACAGCATTCTAAGATTCTTAAAACCATTGACCCCCCCCCCAAGTTTCAAATGTGATGGAAATCTGTTTCTAAATACACAATGTTAAAACATGCCGAAGCTCTCAGCGCATGTGCAAGGCATCGATTCTATAAATTTCAACTAAATCTATTGATGTCAAATTTTATATTAGAAAGACAGAAATTAGGTCGAATTCAAAGTAACTATAGAGTAAGTATGGAGGGAAATAAAATAAATGAATTCAAAAAATAAAATTATTCCTTAGCTTCCACACTCGAACCCTGGATTACCAAAACAAAAAGGAACCTGATATCTCATCCATTATGCCACGGAACATTCTCCGATCATTGCCGTCAAAAATTCTTAACACAGTTAAATAAGTTTCAAATGTGATGGAAATAGGGTTCTAAATGCACAATGTTAAAACGTGCCGTAGATCTCTGCGCATGTGCAAGACATCGGCTCTTTAAATTTCAATTAAATTTATTAATATTTTGATGCAAAATTTTATGTTCGCAAGAATGAATTTTGTCGAATTTGTAGTAACTATAGAAAAAAGTAAGGGGTGGGGGGAATAAAATAAATGAATTCAAAAAATAAAATTTTTTGTTGGCCCCCAGACTCGAATTTGGTATCATCAAAACAAAAAGAAAATACTCCAGCCACTGTCTCCTCTGAGCCAAGCATCTTTCGTGCGCCTGAGCAGTCTAAGATTCTTAATACCATTAACTAAGTTTTAAATTTGATGGAAATATTGTTCTAAATACGCAATGTTAAAACATACCGAAGATCACTGCGCATGTGCAAGAAATAGACTATTTTTAATTTCAATTAAATTTATTGATATCTTGATATGAAATTTTATATTAGGAAGAATAAAATTGGGTCGAATTCGTAGTGACATCGATGCCTTGCACATGCGCAAGGCATCGATTTTTGTCATTTCTATTTAGGATGTATGAAATTGTGTCCAGTTTGTGGTAACTACAGAATGAGTATGAATTAAATTAAAAAATAGAGAAAAAGTTAAATTATTGATTGTTTTCAAGACTCGAACAGCAGACAACCTAAAAGAAAGAGAAAATTACGTTTTCATTCTATCTGCTGAGCCTTGCATTCGTCGAAGAAAACAGTAGTCTAATATTCCTTACATCAGAGGTGTCCAAACTTTTCGCGGCACGGGCCGCATCGAAATTAGATCCATGTTATACGGGCCACATGTATATACAAATTGAAAAATATCATTATGAGTAAAGTAGCATTTAATACTTTTAATTAATACTATTTTATTGTAACTTGAAAATACAAAATACTAAACAAACAAAGTATAATTATATAATTATTTTATATAAATTGAAATATTTTCATGCAACTTCTAATGCGAATGATGAAACTGTTTTTTTTTTTTTTTTTGAAGAAAGTCTTTATAGTTGGGATCAAAATTTGTTACACCAATCATAAGCAATGACTGCAAATGATCATCAGATAAATTTGCTCTATATTTTATTTTGAGATACTTCATTCGAGAAAAAGTTTGTTCGCACACGTAAGTAGTCCCAAACATTGAAATGAATTTGCGAGCAAATTTCTTCAAATTTGGAAACTCTTTTGCATCCAAATATTTATAAAAATCTATCCCTTCCTTGTATTTGTTTCCTTCCTTGTATTTGTTTGTTTGCTTGAAGATCAATAATTTCTATTTGAAGCTGGCTTGAAATTTCAGCAACGTTAAAATCAAATGCATTTTGGAACAGCCGAATTTTTTTTTTTTAATTCATGTCCAATCAGAAAATTGTTTTTGAAATTTTTCTTTTAAATCGGCGATGATCTTTACTGCAAATGCAATTGGAAATTGTTCTTCAGTTTTTTTATTAAATTCGTCGCAGCACGGAAAATGCTTAAAATAACATTCAGTCACTTGACTTTCGAATAATTGTAGTTTTGTTCAAAATGCTATAATTTGAGAGTATAAATCGCAAATTAAATTGTTTTTATCTTGGAACTTTAAGTTTAAGGTATTTACGTGCGTCACAACATCTGCAAAAAAAGCCAACTTCCAGAGCCATGCAGCATCCGATAAACGTGATTCGGGATGCTTTTTCTCTACAAGAAATAAATCAGTTTCATTTCTAAGCTTAAAAAACTACAATAGCACTTTCCCACAACTAAGCCATCAAACTTCAGAGTAATACGACAAGTCAACGTACTCGGATTCAATTTGCTTAAAAAAAGATTTAAATTGCCGATGATGAAGTGCGTGTGATCGAATAAAATTCTAGGTATGCTACTGAGCGCGTGCAATAATTCCATGAAAACGTTATCGAAATCAAAACGATATTTGTTTATTTATACTTAAGTGCTTCTTTAAGCAAACTACTCAAAATTTGCTGATGCTTTATTTATAACAAAACAATAAGACTCTGCTTATCGTCAAAATTCACATGCGTATAAAATTTCTTTTATGTTTGAGTTACCGAAATATATTTTTTTATTTAGTCTTATAACTTAACAGCACGATAGACATTTGTGTTTGGTCAAGTACAACAACTCCGTTTTGTTGGCCAAGTAGTTTTTCGATGTACCTTTATCAAAATGAAAAGGTTTGGGTGAAAACATCATTATGTTTTAACCCTCCGGGCGCCCAGTTATTCTGAGTTGGCTTGTCAAAAATTTCCCTCCATCCGTCTATAGGTTGCTTCAAAAAAATATCAGCTTCACACGAGACAGTGTCCGAAAAATAAACGAGCATTTTTCACTTCCCCTCTTTCTCAGCTGCGGGGTGCCCATTAACCCAGTGGGGAGACTGGTTTGCAATCTATCTGGTTATCTTATCTTACTGATGACCACTTCCCTCCCCTCCATTCTTCACTCACCAACTTTTTTTTCGTATTAGCAATATGTAAATTCGAACTAAACGGCGATATGAATTCACATCTTTGAAAGGGAGAAATATTTTGCATAGAGGTCTTAAATTTGTGAACTAATTTTTTTATATATAATTAGATTGACTATCTCATATCTGTATTATTCCAACATTTTTACAAAAGACACTATGCTATTAATTGTTTTTTTTCTTAAAAGTATATATATATAAAAGAAGAAAGGCATTTAGAAACATAAAAATGCTGATGACATGCTACACATTTAAATTTTTTCTGCATATAATATAAGTAATATTTAATGTGAATAAATATTCTTTTTTCCGAGTGCATATAATTTTCAAAATTTGTGTTTCCAAAAATTTATTTTTAGACACGTAATTTAAGATATCTTTTTCACTGAGAGGTGAAAAATTTACATCTTAATTAAAACATCACACCAATTAATGTCGTTGCTCTTTCATAGAGAAGCATATGATTCGATAATTCTTTGACAAACTTTACAAAGCTGCATTTTAAAGCTTTTGGAATTTATATAAATGTTGGAAAATATCACTTAAGGTGTTCTTGCATTTAATATTAATAGGATATTTTTGTTTCTAACTCAAAATGAAAGACAATTTTCAAAAGATATTGAAAGAAAAGAAAAGAAATTTTTCACTAATTTTTTTTTTGAAAATTTCCAATTGATGAAATCAGTTTTTAGTGAGATATGAAGCGATATTAATTGCAATTCACTCACAGTAGTAGCCGTGATTTATTTTATATGTAAAGGTCTTATAGCCTTAGTTATCTAAATATTTGTATGAAATCAAAACGCCTTTGTAAAAAATAATAAATTGTGATTTTTTAAAAATATAATTAAAAAAATCATTTAATATATTTCTACCTGTTATGAATAAAAAGTTATTTGTCAAGTTTAGTACAGTTTTGTTGTTAAATCAAATATCACTTTTGGCAAGAAAACACTTTTCAGCGCTTCAGCACAATACGTCTTAGAATCTATCTTTGAAAATATCAGAGTTAACAAATAGGCACATTTTTTTAAAAATTCTGAATTACAGAATATGCAAGCGTATGAATCGAACGTTCCAAATTAAGTAATATCGTACTTGTCATATTCCTAAATGATATCAAAGCAAAACAGAATATAAACCGAAATTAAGGCTATTGGAGATGATAACAAAAGCATGTTTGTAGCAACTAAGCAACTTTCAAAATTAATTTTACTAATATTCAACTAAAATTTTTGGGTTGATTCTTCAAACAATTTTTTTAATGTTTTTCTAATTCAAAGAATCTGATCTTGAAGAAATTAAAGTGCCTTTTTGAGACTAAGTTTTTCATATTTAAATAATATTTGTTTAATTTATATATTGTTCAAAAATCTACAGCTTATTTCAGTGATTTATTAATAACGTAATGAATGCAGAAATAATATAGTGATTAATGTATAGAATATATACATTAATCACTAACAGAATCAGGTATAAATCCGAAATTAAATTCAATAAAGTATTGAAAACTTAATTTGCATTGAGCATTTTATTTCTATTTTCAAGCTAATGTTCATTTTGATTATATTCATTGCGCTGACGATTCCTATTTCTTCATGACACTCCAGAATGAGTCATTAAAACGCAAGATTTTTTTTCTTTTCAAAATTTAATCTTTGCAAATATTTTGAAACTATTAGTATGATATCATTTGAAATTGTAGAAACATTTTTAAATAGTTTTAGAAAATTATTATTTCAAATTGGGATTAGTTGCAATGTATATAAAGTATCTCATATGTCACATTTTAAAAATAGTTTCCTAAATATTTTAAAGTGCTCATTAAAATATTCATTCATTCATCATCAAAGTCTTAATGATGTCGTTATTCTTGATTTCATCAATTATGGCATATCATGTGAAAGATTCTTACATCGTGTTATTCAAATAAGCCATTAAAAAGTTCTTAAAAATTTTAACTGAAGTTACTGTTTAAACAAAGCAGATATTTTTTCTCAACGTGAAGAAAGTAACGCCGGAAAGTTACGGTAAAATAACAAAATTGATTTCAATTTCATTTCTATAAAAAAGAATTGTTACAAATTACTTCTAAAATTCTGAATTGTTTTTAAAACCTGAATAAAAATTGTCCCGAAAACGAAAATTTTGTCTAAGGAAAGTTAATCTTTTGAATTTTAATGTGACACAACAATTGCCAATAAGCTTTTCTGCTTGATTAAATTTAAATTAAGATTTAATAAATAAGAAATAAGAAATTTAAAAAAGATTCTAATTAGTGATTATCTATTGGTCAGGAAGTAATTATGTACAAAATTTTATAAATCCAGGACCAGCTGTTTATATTAATTTTTTGTTTATTTTGTTTTCTAGCTGTTTTCTAATTAATTTTTTTGTGATTATCGTTTCTCGCGATTTACAAAAAAAAAAAAAAAAAAAGAATTTTAAAATATGGCTATTATAAATATATTATAACTTTTGATTCGGAACCTATAATATAAATTTACATTACTGCGAATTAAATAAAATAAAACACAAAAAATAAATTAATTTAAACACAAATAATTAAATTAAAACATGAAATTCCTTGCAAGTCTTTATGCCGTATTTTTAAATAAATGAAAAAGAAAATTGAAACATTTTTACATCAAAAATCAAATTTTAACAGACAGTCTTTATTTCTTAACTGAAAATTTGTCAACGTATTCATGTCATGAATTTTGAGGCAAAGTAGTTAAATAAATATATAAAATAAATTATTTAAATTATTTTTATTTTTGTCATTCTTTTGAAGGCGTTAGACGTATTTTAAAATTGTTTAATAGCAACATTTTACGTAAAAATCTATTTAGAAATATTTTGCTTTACTAAGGAATGTGTTCGTAAGTTATTATTTTGGTAAGTAAAATTTAGTGAGAAGATTTTTTTTCTCATAAGTTTCTAAAAACCACATGAAATATACTTCCTACTTAAATCATTTAACGAAAAGGAATTCTTTTATGAGTGCTAAGTGCTTCTACTCGGTTCTCTTTAGGGGGTTATCGTAAAGTAATCTACCACTGACAAGAAGGTCATTAACGGAGGGGAACGGCACAGAAGAAAAAACACGTCTTCGCCCTTTTCGACGCTTCAATTGAAAGTAGGAAAAAACCGTTTGCGCCCGTCTCGGAAACAACTGAACAGAACGAAAAAACACGGTTACGCCCGTTTCGGAGGGTTTGTGCCTTCCAGAAAAAGACGTCTCCGCCGCTTGGAGGGTTAAAACCCTCCGCGGGCCGGATAAAATCACTTGGCGAGCCGGGTTTGGCCCGGTGGCCGTAAGTTGGACACCTCTGCCTTACATCCTTAACCAACTCACAAATATGATGGAAGACTAAATACACAATGTTAGGCGATAGCATGATCTCTTCGCATGAGCAAGTCATCGACAGTTAAAATTTGAAATAAAATCATTAATATTTGAGCATGAAATTTAATTTTATTAAATTGGTAAATGGGTTATATTCGTTGTACCTACAAAATGAGACTGGAGAAAAGTAAAAAATAAAATAAATAAGTCATTCGTTGGCATAAGACTCGAAAGTATGAGCCCCAAAACGGAAAGAAAAGTTATTTGATATGGTAAACGAAAAAAGTAAAGCAGATTGACACCCGTTTCGTTAAACCGTACATTCTTGGAACAACACACCTCTTTATTGCTTAATACCATTAAATAAGTCTCAAATATCATAGCATTTTTGTTTTAAATAAACAATATTAAGTGAAGAGATGATCTCCGTTCATATGCAAGGCGTCGACACTTACAATTTCATTTAAATTGATTGTTATTTGGACTCGGAATTTTATTTTAAGAAGTATAAAAATTCATCGAATTCGTTGTAAATACAGAATAAGTATGGAGGAAAATAAGAAATTACAACGTATGAAACAATTTAAATTAACCGTTTTTTTCTAGACTTTAATATAAGAGCAATAAATAGGAGCGGAAAGGAGCTTGACATTCTATCCACCATGCCACTGATCCCTCAAACGGCACTGTAGTTTAAGATTCTTCATATCATTAACCAAGTTTTAGTTGGATTGAAGTGGTTTTAAATACACAAATGCTAAGCATACGGATGATATTCAACGCACGTACAAGGCATCGACACTTAAAATTTCAAATAAATTTATAGATATTTTGATATTAAACAGAGAGAGCTGTTATAAAATGTAGTCGAAGAGACGTGATTGTTTGAAACATTGTGTGAAGCGGGCTTCGTGTTAATATCCACCCTATAAATAGCAGTGGATGTTTGGAGTAGGGTTTTTTGTTGTGTTTATTCTCCGAAATGACAGAGGAAAAATTTCATGATTAACTTTAAACTGTTGAGCAAATTTTGTAAATCATGTGCACAAGATGAGAACAAATTGAAATTAATCAAACTAAAAACACAAAATGGCTACTCTAAAAAAAAATAGGTTTTTCTGACCCTAACAAATTGCTTCTCTAACAGATACATTATGAACCAGACAACACCAGAAGCAAGCAGGTAGGAATTAAAGTTACATAACTAGGCTCCAGTATAGTATAATTTATGAGCCAAAAGCAAAACTCTATATAAAAAAGTACCATGTTCATTGAATACGATAGAAAATGATCACATTTGAAACTACTCTAGTGAGTAAAACTTTAATCCTTAAAAATTTAAATTTTTCGTAAAGAATCTCAAATAAGTATTATAATTCACAAGGAATTAAAGTTTATAACATATGAAAAGAGATTTTTTTACGAAATACTGAACAATTCAATATAAATTGAAAACGGAAAAATATTTATATCCTAATTGAATCAGAAGTAATATGAATCAGGCAACATTAGTTGAAATCCTGGCTTCATTGTATATTTGACCCTGAAATAGAATCCAATGGAAAAGTGCAATCATTTAAACATTGCTTCTCACTAAAATGGAGTTCGACGTCGAATGAGCAAGACTAGGTTTATTTGTTACATGTTGTAAGTTGTTCAGTTTGAATTTTAAACTACCCAATGGTTAAAATACATTTTTTTGTTGTTGAAAGATATCTCTCATTCGAAAGGCTTCATCAATGTTTTTGGGGAGTTACAACGAAATAATTGCTTGGAAGAACATTAATTATACACATTTCTATGAAATTCCTTTATAAATCGTTTTTATTTACTTAAGACTCCTTGAAGAAACCAGTGTAAAATAAGGAATTATGGGAATTCCTGAATTTCAGATAAATGATATTCCTTTGGAATTTTTAGTGTTACTCGTTTTTATCACACACCCAAGTCAAAATATAAAATGCTGCCACACGAAGCATATTTTTGCATTTCCCTTTGAAACCAGTTGTTACAGAGTAATAGTTTAAATCAAGTATTCTTCAATTTTATGAAATGAGTTCATTTACATATAATATGAGGAATTATAAAAGAATAGCGGATATTGATACAATCGTATAAAAATCAGTTTAGAGAGTGGTGGAAAGAAACTGATTGTTCTTGAGACAGGTGGCTGGTTAATGTGAAATCAAATTACTGGCATTCGAGAAATTTCAATAAATGAATATTGCTAACAATGGTAAGTATTCATTCTAATCAATATCATGTTATAACTATTTTAAGAGTATTTAAATTAATTCGATTAAATAAATAAAATATTGGCACATTTTATAGACCTTTAATAAGATTTTCTGGAAATGCTGCAAAGAAATTACATTGAAGTAAAGAATATTTTCTATTTCAGATTAAGATTCAGTTGTAGCTAAAGCTGTCAATAAAAAAATGAGGAGTCTGTGTACAAGTATGGTTGCTCGTCCTCTTTATTTATATATTATTAATTTCAGATAAACATGTTAATACTTTGCTATTTACCATCCTTCGAATTGTTTATCCTCATTTATTAATCCTCATTAAATGTCATAATGATCCATTTTTGCTTCAGCCAATAACATGAAAATACTGATACTACAATTAAATATCAATCAACAACTATGTTCCACCTATCTTTAGGAATTTTAAAACCTAGAATCCTTTTCTAGTACAAAAATAGTTTAGATACTTTTGAAGCTATTTCTAATCAATTAATTGATATTTGGAACGCGATTTTTTACATGCTTGATTTGTTAGCTTTTTTTTCTGGATTATAATTCTCCAACAGAAACTACTTAATAGAAGTGATTCTCTAATTTTCCTCATTTACTTTTTACCAAAATCCATCAGTCCCGATACATTCTTCCATAGAGAAAGCTCTTTTCAACACACAATAATCCATAAAGGATGCTAGATTTTTGAGTCATGTAAGATTCATTATTATTCCAATCCTCTTCCTAATATTTTTTGTTCTTTTTAATAAGTTTTGTATAATATTTTCATGTGTGCCTTTTTCCATGCAGAAGAAAGGACCATAATGTGTTGTAACAATTGCCTCATAAATCTCCCTCGAGTAAAAATATAAAGCTTTATTTTTTTTTACTATGAAATTTTTTGGCTGTTTAGGGTGTGCAATTCGACAAATATGTTTCATGCTCGGTGAAAGCACCGATACTTTTTTCTTTTCCGAATAGCAGAAATATCATAAGAAATGCCAAATTTTGAAATAAAAGTTGAATGTGCTGGAAATAGAAAAACGATGTTACCCCCTTTAAAGCTTTTTTTATCTATACCTCACATATTTGCGAATTTTCGCATTGACTTGCATCAGATTTCATAAAACAATTTTTCCGTTAGGAAGAGGATAACATGTTTAATTAAGTAGTTCTTTTTGTGAAAATTCATAGTCTCACCGTCTTCCCTTAACAGCTATTCATTAAATTTAGCAACTAGAGTAGGCCACACTCTTAATGTAGAATGCGTTTTATAGAGCAAAAGCTTTATCTGGCCATTGATACCGACAGGATAAAATCGAGGTTTTATTGCAGTATTCGATTTATTCAAATTAGAAACCGGGGACAGGCTAAGAATCAATATGTAAAAATTTAAATACGTGGAGATTTTCAATGCGGTTATAAATATGAATATTTTATAACCTAATTAAAAATATAATAATGAAAAAATTCTGCTATCTTTATAGATGCATTTTAATATGAAATATCATTAATAATACAATTAAACTACAAAGTAAACTTTAATTCATATATAACTCGCTCTAAGTTGTAACAAAATGCATTTTTGTTTTTCAAAATTAAAGAGCTTAAATTTATCCATTTTCCATCACCGAGCATTCAGATTTCAGCTATGAACTCGAACGTAAATGAATCCGATTTAAATACAATTTTAGAATTATGAACAGAATATTAGAGGGAACTGGAAAAAATACAATTCATCAAATTCTACTATTATGTTTTTAGAGCATGATCATTTTCCGATTTCTTACATATATAATCCATTATTGATCTAGAAAATGATTTCTAATAATTTGTATCTAAAACTGAAATTAATAAAAGTATCTGTGGTAAAGGATGGAAATAAATATCTTAGTTTTGTTTATTTCTTCCTTTTAGCTTGAATCAATTCAATATTCTTCAAAATGCTGGAATGCATCTGCCATGTTAAATTCAGTGACGAATTTGTTTTGAGGAATGGCTTTCAGGAAATTTTTCAAAGCAATTACTCAGAAAAAGACAAGAATATTTGGTAATTAAAAAGAAAATTGCTTTATAAATAAACAAGCTTTATTTACAATTTTAATATACAAAAACTTTGTTTACATGATTAAAAAAATGAATATTACTAAAATGAATTAAAAATTCAGTACCAATTATATTACATCACAATTATATTGTCAAATTTATATTTTATACAATCAGTTTAACAAGAATTCAAACAGTTTCAAAGCACTCATTTAACAGCATTAAACTAATATATTTTAATTGGAAAATTTAACAAAAGCATTGATTCTTAATATATAACTAAAGAAAATATTCGCATAATGTGTTACATAAAGATGGAGCATAGTTGGAAAATTCATTATAAAATTTCATCAATGCACAATTAAACTCTGAATTTGAGAATTTAATATTTAAATAACTTAAAATAAAATTGAACTTTCTTCTAAAAACTTGATAATTCTGAAATTCTGTTTTTTTATTTTATTAATTAAAAACAAAAAGCAATCTACACTACATTATTTTATATTCATCACATCCATTCACTGTTTTTCCTCAACAAATATTTTATTATACACGGTTAGATTTTTTTAGAATTTAGATGAATGTTAAAAATACGAGAAAGACATTTTCTTGGAAGGCATATTGATTATTGGGATGATCAGGCACAATGATCAAATGCTTTCGAAGAAGCGAAGGATATTTTGATTGGCTGGCCGGCCGAGTCGATCAAAATATCCTCTACTCGCGGATGCACACATTTATGTAAAATTAGAAGCCGAAATTACATCTTTAAAAACTCATTGCAAATGGATGCAACGAACAGGGCTCATTGATTACAACTACAAGGACTAAATTTAAAAAATTCTGAGCGCATTAAAGTTAGTTTACAATTAATGAAAATTAATACCATGTTTCTAAATTTCTTATCAAGAACAATTCTATACGTTTAATGATTAATCAAATGTTAATTTTAGTAAAAAGAGACAGCATTATCGCACCTAATAACTTAGGAATAGTTATAATTTTACTAATTAATATTAAATACGTAACATCTTTTCAATGCACAACTACATTTCACGTGAATAAAGGTATAACTTAAATCTAAGCAATACTTATTTAAAATATTTTTTTTAACTTCAAAGAATCTTTTAGAAGACAAAGTAAGCATATTGACGCATTTTTCTTACATACGCATTTCCACCACCATTGATAGCAATGATGGTTTTTTATGCAATTTCTCATAAAAAATTTAGTTTCATTGATAACATAACAATCATAAAGCATAAGTAATCTAAAAGTGACTGTCAAGATCCTTATAAAAAACAATTCGTTTCCAAATGTCATACAAATATGATCATTAGAGCAAATATATCGTTCGCTTACATAGCCATGAAGAAATAAAACATCGCTTTAAATTTTCTCTAATGTTACAGCCAGAGTTTCTCCTGAAATGTAATAACAGAAGTCTGACTTCATTTCTTCTAATAAAGAAACGAATGTTCTGAATTCATTTGCTCTTGAAATCTAATATTGATCTCGACTGGACTCGTCGTCTGAACGCGGTCCAAAAAGACGGTCCCACAAATAGCCATTGTATCGCCTGACAGCAGGCCGTTAGTGGAACGAAACTCATTTAATTGTTCAACGCGTGAGAGTAAGAATGGAATTTTGTCATAATTTTTTAAAAAAATTATTTATTATTTAACAAAATATCTAATTCGATTTTGATGGAACGAAATTTTGCGGTGTGGAAGTTTAGAGAGGGGGGGCTGCAATAATAGTTTTTTAAACCCTTTTAAATTTTGCTTCTGCTCTAAATATCCACATTTAGCAGTTTAGGATATTTTATTTGCCGCATCAAAAAACCAAGAGCTAAAGTATACAAGGAAGGTTATCGTCATAAGACTTGCAAAATTGCCAAACATTGACAATAGAAAATGCAATGTTCAAAATGAATTTTTCAGATCAAATTTTTTTAATAGAAAATAAACGAAGAGTAGAAATATAAACAAAAATTTAAGAGAAAATAATAAAAATTGTTTATCACTTATATCTGATGCCTAGAGGGCTTTTCTTTCAAATGCTTTGCAAATTTATAAACAGCTTCGCAGTTACAAGTGAAATGAAAATAATAAAAGGTATCCGACTACGTTCAAAGGAAAAGTTTTGAAAAATTGGATTTTTTGAAAGAAATATTTAAAACCAGGGTGTTTAGATGTGTTGTCTACTATAATACAGAATAGTATAAGCACAACGCAATGATTTGAAATGATGTGTTGAAGAATAGGAAAATGTGTAATAAATTCTAATGAAATTTAACCGGTGAACATTCTACACAAAATGGCAATGCAGCAATCCTACATTTCTTTGCACACAAGTTATAGAATATAAGGATGAAGGAAATGAATCTAAGAAACATTTTGAGATGCAAAGAAGTGAGGGGTAGAAATATGCTTGCATTTTTTCCATCCATTCACGCTTTTTCTAAAAAATCCTATAAATGACAAAGTATTTCACCAGCAATAAAACTTTCGGCTCATTTCATTACCCATGTTGTTTAAGAGACACGGAGGAATGTAAATGGCTCCGTTAGTTTTTTATGCAAATGAAAGTTTTGAGAAAATGGAAATTTTAGCCAGAAAAATAGGAGGTCAGGCCTTCCCAGAAAAGATAAACTGTTTTGGGAAGAGGAAAGGCTAAACTAGAAGACATAGCAATTCAAAAAAAATTCTCCCATGTGGTCGATAAACAGTGTTTTTAGCGTAGTCGGATACCTGAAAAAGAATTACAGTAAATACATTTTTTTTTAAATAGCGATATTTGAAGCTAGTGAGAAAAGGAATACTGCGCTGCTTTCAATTTTCTCGACACTCATCAAGTGAAGAACCTTAAACAATGAATTGCTTTAAAATTTGGAATTTTATTTGAAAATGGATTGAATTTATTTTTTTTAAATCATAGCTTTAACACATTGAACGTGATTCAACCATTCAGCGAAGAAATGACACTGTTCCGAATTTTATTCAAAAATCACTGTTAAAAGTTTATTTTAAGAGGAAACTTCTATAAATTATCCAAACCAAAAAAAGTATTCACTCAAACGAAATTAGAATTCAAACAATCTTTTTACGTCTTAACTTGACGTAACGATATTTTTTGATTCAATAATATGTTTTGATGATAAAACAATAATAAATTCTGTTATTATGTTTCAATAAAACTTCAAATTGAAATGTTTTTTTTAATAAAATTTGCCAGACTCCAAAGAATAAAAGTTTTGAAATTTGTTTTGTAAATTCGTTTTTGAATAGATAGAAGTAGTAAATTTCTTTATTCATACAAAAATGGAACTTTGTCGAGATTCCTTCAACAAATGACCATTCACAAAGGGGTGAGGACATTGAATAAAAAAACTAAAAAATGAAAGAAATCATGATCCTTGTGGCCTCAAGTTAGAACCTATTTTTTTAACTGTTTTCACAACCAATAACGAATGGCACCGATCGATTGTATCTCAGGGCCTCGTCCAGACATCTGCAAGCTGTTCTGCATCCAAAGAACGCCGACGTCATTCCCCGTTGTTGTTCTATTCATCGCACTTCGGGAAGGGTGATCAATGGGAATGAGGGGGAGGTATTTACGACCCTGCTTCCTGCTTTAAATGGGGTGAAGTAGGGCGTGGGATTCAAAGACAAAGGGCGCCGTCCCCGTTCGACCCTGAAGTGAGATGTCACCTTCTCAGAACTCAGGATGGGGTGAAAGGGCTTAAAATAGAACATTCAGAGCAAGCTGAGGACACTGACCCAAACGGGGTGTGGAAACGCACCTCGTTCATTAGAAAACGATTCTCCCCCCCCTTCCCAAAGGGGAAACTCACCCTCACTCTAGCCACGTTCCAGTTTTGCCATCCGCATTTTACAAATGACATTTTATGCAGTTTTTTTTAAATTAAGAAATACATTTCGGTCATTTAAAAAAAGTTGACGTTTCATAAGTTTAAAACTTCCACACAAACAAACTTTTTTCACTATTATCACGTGTCAATTCTATTTAAAAATTCACTGGGTGTAAGTTTAGATATTTAAAACAGATTGTTTGAAAAAAAATTATGACTTCTTTGATTCAAAAAGAAATCACAAAAATATCGATGCGTTTATCAGAAATCTTTTTGTCCAATAAGTGATTAAAACAGGAGCATGGTAGCATATTTTAAAAATAATAATTACTTCATTAGAATTATTCTTTTTTTATCTAGTTTGATAAAATCTCACATTGATAGTTTTATTTTTATTTCTTTTAATTTTGGAGTTGACTTTCACTGTACAGCTTCTCTATCGTCTGCTGTTGCAGTTTTACTCCTTCGAAATCACAGTGTTATTGCCTAAATCGCTCAGCGTCTTTTCAAAAATAAACCAAACAAGTTACAATATTATTTGTAAAATGGATAAAGATTGCAGGTTCGAGGATGATTTCAACTAATTAAAATAAGGTCAATAGAAATCGCAGTGTTATTGCCAAACTCGCGCAACGTCTTTTCAAAAATATGCCAAACAAGTGACAATATTACTTGTAAAGTAATAATTGAATAAAGCCTTCATTTATAACTGAAGTGACGTTTTCTTTTAAATACCCTTAGTTTATTTTTTTAATTACATTACAAAACTTTTATCGTATAAAATAATTAAAGGTAAAATAAAATTTTGAAAGTATAAATATGAATCCCTTAATCCTTTATTAAGTGCGATGTAATCAGTGATTTGTAAACATTACTTTAGAAAACTGTAATTAAATTTCAGTCAATTAAAATAGTTTGAATTTCAATTAAAAAATTGTATTCAAATAGGCAAAATAAACACTGCTTATTTGAATTCTACTCTAAAATCATGACTTATTTAACTACAAATTACAGAAAGAAAATAAAGACAGTAAGAGAGACAATTTGGGTGTTGAGCCTATTTTATTTAGAGGGTTGATGGATTAAAATGGTACAAAAATTAAAAGCTATTGAATGCGCCTATTGTTGGAGTCCGAAAGGAGATGTAATCCAGTAACGATGTTCAAATACAAGTGTTCGATGCAGCAGCAACAATTCAGGAAGTTGACCTTTGGCAAAGTCTTCAAAGTTCTTTCAGATCCAGTCCATTCCTTACAGGAATGCACAAGTCACAAGTCGGGTGACCGCATGCAGTCATTTCAGTCAAGTCCGGGAGCATAAAGGTCCATAATCAGGAAATATAAGCACATATATACATAAAGAAATAAAAAAGGTCCGCAGTGTGAAAATATAAAAAAACAAACAACACAAAATATATACAAAATAAAACTATATACAATATTTACAAAATGGGTTTCATCACTTCATTTCTTTCGATCACTGAGCGATCGCTTTTCCAGTTCTAAATCAGGAGGAATCGGTTTTCAAAGTAAAAGCGGAGATAGTGAAGAATAACTATGACAAGATAGATGCTATTGCAGATAATTCGGAAGTATTTTTATAGTTCCGTTCAATATATATTGAAGAATGTTTGCACACTGTGGCTATGGAGGATTTCAAATGCTGATAGTTCGACTTTTTCTTTCTTGGCTCTTTTCAAAGTTCAAAGATCTTTGGGCTGAAGCTGTATGATGTAATGCAGAAAAATGTCTATTGTCTTTATAACAGAATAGGCAGCAGACTTGGAATGATATCAGATATTTTTACAGGTTGCTATTGCAGAAGTATCACCGGTATTTCTATTGCTGCTTTTAGTTGAAATGCTTGAGTACCCATTCTGCAACCGCAGAATTGCCATCTGGTTCATCAGATTGAAGATGAGCAAGTGGGTCATTAAATGTAAGAAATTCAAAGAATGGATTTGTAAATGGGTTGATGGAGACTGAAGTGATGGGCAGCTCTGGTTGCGGCATGTTAGCAGCCTCGTCGATGGTGGAAGCATAATCAGCTTCTGGCTCCTTGAGTCGAGTTACAGTCTCATCAACAGAAGTGGCTGCGTCTGCCTTCTCAATACGTTGTTTACAGTCCACTGATGCCTGGCATCCAACCTGAATTCTATTCAATTCCTCCACAATGGCGTTCTTCCACATGAGAATAAATGGTACGAAGAAGACGCACGAAACCCAGTCGTTCAACCAGAAGACTCTAACATAAGTCCGAAGGAAAGTGCAGAGAGATGCAAATTCCAGTAAATCCATCTTTCAAATATGGAAGTTTTTTCCTCCTAGAAAAATCAATAAGAAGCGCTCGAAATAAAAAGCAACACCTCACTCAAGCTGATTAAACTTGAAAATGCTGATTTTAACAATGATAGAGCGATCATCGATTCTCTCTGTTTAAAAATGCATTGTTTACTCTATTATTCCAATACGGTAAATTCTGCATCTTAACAATGTAACAAACAATGCATATAATGAAACAGTAAAGAATATTGTGTAACAATACGTGCTAATACATTGCTTTAATCTTTGCTATTATATTTATAGTATAATATTTTTTTAAATAAGATTTTAAAGTACAGGACCATGGGATTTTTGTAATTAAAAAACACTCCTTTCCCCTTTTAAGAAAACGTTGTGCGAGTTATTCAATAATACTGCGATTTCTAATGACTTTATTTTATGTAGCTGAAATGATCCTCGAACCAGCAATCTATCTATTTTACAAGTAATAATGTCATTTGTTTGTTTAATTTTTGTAAAAATCATGTCATTAGAAATCCCAGTGTTATTGCCTAACTCGCACAACGTTTTCTTAAAAATAGACCAAATAAGTTACAATATTACGTGTCTAATAGACAAAGATTGTTGGTTTGATTATCATTTCAACTACTTAATATAAGGTCATTAGAAATCGCAGTGTTTTTTTAATTTCTTCATTTAATTCATACTCAATGGTTTATATGGTACTTATGGTTATAACTCCATTATTCATACTGAAACAGAAATCTAATTTTCGAATTAATACATAACAGATGCTTTGAAATTAACTTTTTGAAATGTATCCTCATTCGCTCCATTTTAGATGTACTACTTATTCCCCATGCTTTTATAAATTATGGTACATGTATATTAATGGCCTTTTAAAATATTTTTGATTTCGTGACTTTTACAAAAAAGGAAATAAATAAAATTTCTAAAATGTATTTTACATATAAATGTGAGATTCTACCATTTCTATTAGTTTTCTTTTTGCAAAAAATCTGTATAATTCAGATACTATATATACACTATTTACCCAAAAATATTTGGGCCCACATAAATATTAGAATATATGCGGTCCAGATATAAATTAGTCCTTACCTTAAATATCTGTACTTATAATAGAGACCAATTTTCAATTAAGCTGTTCAGTAAAAGTCGACTCCAAAATTAAAAGAAATAAAAATAAAACAATCAATATGAGATTTTTTCAAAGCAATTACTCAGAAAAAGACAAGAATATTTGGTAATTAAAAAGAAAATTGCTTTATAAATAACCAAGCTTTATTTACAATTTTAGTATACAAAAACTTTGTTTACATGATTAGAAAAATTAAATATTACTAAAACGAATTAAGAAATCAGTACAATTATCCAATTATATTACATCACAATTATATTGTCAAATTTATATTTTATACAATCAGTTAAACAAGAATTCAAAAAGTTTCAAAGTACTCATTTAACAACATTAAAATATATTTTAATTGGAATATTTAACAAAAGTATTGATTCTTAATATATAACTAAAGCAAATATCCGCATAATGTGTTACATAAAGATTGAGCATAGTTGTAAAATTCGTTATAAAATTGCATCAATGCACAATGAAACTCTGAATTTGAGAATTTAATATTTAAATAACTTAAAATAAAATTGAAATTTCTTCTAAGAACTTGATAATTCTGAAATTCTGTTTTTTTATTTTATTAATTAAAAACAAAAAGCAATCTACACTACATTATTTTATATTCATCACATCCATTCACTGTTTTTCCTCAACAAATATTTTATTATACACGGTTAGATTTTTTTAGAATTTAGATGAATGTTAAAAATACGAGAAAGACATTTTCTTGGAAGGCATATTGATTATTGGGATGATCAGGCACAATGATCAAATGCTTTCGAAGAAGCGAAGGATATTTTGATTGGCTGGCCGGCCGAGTCAATCAAAATATCCTCTACTCGCGGATGCACACATTTATGTAAAATTAGAAGCCGAAATTACATCTTTAAAAAATTATTGCAAATGGATGCAACGAACAGGGGCTCATTTATTACAACTACAAGGACTGAATTAAAAATTTTCTGAGCGCATTGAAGTTAGTTTACAATTAATGAAAATTAATACCATGTTTCTAAATTTCTATTCAAGAAAAATTCTATACGTTTAATTGTTAATCAAATGTTAATTTTAGTGAAAAGAGACAGCATTATCGCACCTAATAACTTAGGTATAGTTATAATTTTACTAATTAATATTAAATACATAACATCTTCTCAATGCACAACATTACACATGAATAAACGTATAACTTAAATCTAAGCAATAATTATTTAAAATATTTTTTTTTTAATTTCAAAGAATCTTTTAGAAGACAAAGTAACCATATTGACGCATTTTTCTCACAAACGCATTTCCACCACCATTGATAACAATGATGGTTTCTAATACAATTTCTCATAAAAAAATTTAGTGGCATTGATAACATAACAATCATAAAGCATAAGTAATCTAAAAGTGACTGTCACGATCCTTATAAAAAGCAATTCGTTTCCAAATGTCATGCAAATATGATCATTAGAGCAAATGTATCGAGTTTAATATTTCATAATCACAAATTAAAATTTTATTCATCATTAATTATCACCATTTTTTGATAAATTTAATAAGCATAAAATTTTGATTCAACAATAGTTGCAATCATATTTCCTAAATATAGGCCACAAATATTGTGTTAAAATTTCTCAAAGTGCCGAAATTTGATTTCAATTAATATTCATTGATACCATTTTTAATTACTTTTGAGGAAAAATTAATGAAATTGCTTTCACAGTCATTGTTTTCATCTGTTACTGATGATCAAAAGATTATTATTTTTAAAATCTGCAAAAAACATTTAAGAAATTATCAACAAAAAATTGTACTGACTAGAAGAAATAATCAACTGTAGCAACAAAAATTGATTTTTTAGAACTGTAAGGCGATCGATGAAAAAAGTAATCTTAACAAATTAGCTAATATCGTAAAGATACATTCTTTGTTCAAAATATTGTATTGAGAAATGTAAAATACAAACAATTTTTTTAAAGTTCTTGTTATTACAACTGTGTGGTAATCGTTGTGAGCAAAAATCAAACACAATCAAATTTTAATTTATCCTTAGAAAACGTTTCATCTGTCTAGAATGCTTTAAAAAAGTGCTTATTTCATTTGGAGTAGAAAAAGATCAACTTAAACTTTTAGTACAGTCCTTCAAATTAATATATGTATAACAGTTTTCAAAACATTAAAATAAGATAATTTTAATAATTAAAATAAAATTTTGAGTGTTGCACAGTCCAAGCGCTTCAACTTTTTCCAAGTTCCCAGAGAATTATTGCATTGGTTAAAATATTTCACTAAAAATATATCCAAATTTGGAACATCATAAAAATTGAAGAATAAAATATTCCAGATATGTATTGATATCCTCAAATAATGTTAATTACACATGAATTCACATTTTCAGTATGCAGAACATTCAATAACATTTTGGTATAAAATATGCATTTTGGGTTTGACCTAATATTAGAATTTTAGAAACTACATATGTCAGATCTAAACTCAATAGTTCATTTCAAGGGCTCCAAATACCAATGTGATTGCTGGAGATTCCGGATGTCATTCATTGTGCAGTGATGATTTGGTCAATATCTGAAAAAAAATAATTAAATTAATATGGATAGAAAATTATACCTTTAAATGGTGGAGAAGTAACTAAGTTTGCTTTCTTTAAATCAATGATTGAAAAGTTCGGAAAAGAATTTTACATTTTCGTTATTCATACAAGTGAAAGTAAAAATCTTAAGATGTATATTTACTAACACCTCGCCTAACTTGCCTTTTCGTCTTTAGAAAGTGAAATTAACAATTATAAAAATCCATTTAAATCAATAACTAAATTAAAATTTCGTTGCAGAATATTGAATGCTCAAATAGCTATCCAACAATCGGCTACACTTCTGAATATACTAGCAAAATTAAAAATATTAAGTTATTAAAACAAGAATGAAAAATGAATTTTAAAAATTATAAGTCTGGTCTGAGGACTTTCTCAAAGGCCACCCTCAGGCAGGGATTCAAAAAGAAAAAAAAAGATTTTTCTGTGAGGGGTCAGACTTTCGTCCTACAATATTGTTCCCTCTTGACCCTAAAATCGAGACCTTAGAGATAAGCTGACTTTTGGAGAAATTAAACAGTAAATTAGAACCAAATTCCAACGAAATTACAATAATACAGCACAAACTATCGAATATCAAAATATCTTTAAATCAAAAAGGAAAGAACATACCAGTAGTAGGTGAACCTTTAGACTACTCCACAAAATAGGCATCATGCCAAACTATATTAAAGCTTCCTGCGCCAATAGCTGCATTTTCAATATCGTTCCCCGTAAAGTTCTTAGTCATTCTAAATAATTATTGGAGGGCATCAGCGCCATCTATTGAGTTAGTTCACATGCATCAGACAGCCCATTTATACCTGTGAAAAAAGATTAAAAGACAAAACTTATCTTATTACAGCTTCTAAATTGCAAAAGTTTTTGGGAAATTCATTAACAGTTAAATTTTAATGAAATTATTTGTTACTTTAATATAAGAAACTTATTACAAATCATTTTAATTCTGTTAAATTGTGAAAAAATTAAATTTTTGAAAATTTCACAATTTAGATTAGAATGGTAATTACCAAGTTTGATTATTCTAAAAACGAATTCCTCCCTCTCATCGCAGATCCCACCTAATGTTCACATGTATCGGAGGAAATTATCTATTAGAAATTTATTTTTAAATCTACATATTCAACTTTTAATTTTTTTTCATTTGTTTCAGTGAGAGTAATTTTTTAGATAACAATTAATAAAAATATTGGTTTTATCTAAGTTAAATAAAAGCAGTCATCAATATATCTCCAACCGTTTACTAAATTTTGTTCATTAATTTTTTTATCATTGCAATGTAGAAAAATATTGTCTTAAGTACTTGAGAAAGTGTTGTCATTAGAATCCCTTTATTAGTTCATAAAAATTAATTTCACTAAAATCATAATTTCCTCTAATATTAAATTTACATAGTTCTAGTCGGGTATTTATTGAAATAATGTCATCATTTGAATATTCGTCTTAAATAGTACGTACATTATTAATAGTACATACATCCCGTGAGGTAAATTAGGGTACAATTTTTTAAAATCATTATTAAGTTTATAAATGTCGTTATCCTTTCGAAAATCTAAAACTTCTTTGTTACTATTAATTTTCAAAGTTCCTTAATTTTATTCAGGATAATTTTCAAGTATCTAAGAGAAATGTTTTCTCCTATAGCTAGTATGAAACTGCCATGGCTACAAGTCAAGAATCTAAATTATAATAGATTTTATGAAAATTTACTACTGGGAACAAATAAGGATAGTTTAAAGAGCAAGTCATCATTTCAGTTTTTTTTTTCACGGAAGCTAGAATTCTTTCATCTCATTCCTTTTCCCCGTTATTTAAAATATAATTTCCATTAGATTAGACAAACCAACAACAATTCTAATTCAATTTGTATTTTAATTAATAAAAAAATTAATACAAAAATTACACGGGAACATCGATTAATTATTTGTCACATAAACAGATCTGAAAACATTTCTGGCCATGCGACATCTCTTGTAAATATGGGAAGTTTAAAATTTTAGGAAATTATCGTTTAGATACATTCCCTGCCTCAAGACAGTTTTTTTAAGTCTCAAATAAAATGATTTTCGAATGATATATCAGATTTTTATTATAATTCTGAAACTCACCACGTCCTTGAATGCCATCTTAACAGATTCTTCTTCGAATATAACACAGTTAATATGAACTGATGGCGCGAATATGGATTTGAAAACATAATGTAATTTTAAAAAGAACCAAATTCCTATTTCCACTTGAAGGCTCGAGATATTTTCTGTTTTGCCGGAAATGACCTGGGCGCAAGTAAATATCTGAAAAGATTAAATAATTTAAAACAAATATGAAACCATGCTTCAAGAATAAACTGAAATGCAGGAGTATATAGCTATTTAATTTTACTCCTACAACCTATCTCATTAATTCAAACCCTGGAAAGAATTGGAATTTTAATGATAAAATGAAATAAACTGTTTTTTAAACTAGAAATATTTCTTGAAATTCACAAATTCATTTTTCCTTTAAAAATAATAGATATTCTATTTATTTGAAATACATCTGTTAAACAATTCATCTAACCATTTCATTTATTAATCCTTTTTAAAGACACTTACATTTTTAAAACCCAGAGATAGACGCATTCATTTAGAAAAATAAATGGAACACCCGATTCCTTTTAAACACAATTATTGATTTTATATGATGTAAACATAAAGGTTTATTCGCCATTAAGTAGAATGCTTTTCCAAAAGGACCCAGGAAACGCCTGGAACTAAAATATGTTATTTCATTTAATAACCATTAATTTTTTAATTTTGGTAGGTTTGAATTCATAATTTATAGCATATTTTATTTAAATGCGTGAAAAAAAGGCTGTATCACTTTACCAAAAGGCATATTTAGATAATTGTGGGATTGAAAAAAAATGACAAACTGTAATATGTTTGTGGCCATTCCAGAAAGTACGATTACAGCAAGCCATACAATGTCAAAACAAACATACCTAAAAATAGTTTTTTTAATGTTGGAAAAGATCTAAAAAGGTTCTTAGACTAGAGATATTTCATGAGAGACGATGACATGCAGATGATCATCACAAGCTGATTCCATTCTTAAGCAAACAATACTTCGAAACCCATGTACAGAAAATGGCCTCACAATATGACACGCATTTCATATTTCAATTCCTGTAATTCTTATGATGCATCTGAAAGAAAAATTTATAAAATGTTCCCATATAATTATTTTGTGAATATTTTTACAGCCTATAAAAACTTTTACTATGCAAACCAATTAAAATGGTTCTCATTTCCATGTCATTTTGCCAGCTTTATTAATAAAATTCAAGAACTTACTGTGTCATATGTCGATGTCGTCTGAAGAGAATACTTCTTCGCATCCAATATAAGTGGTATAGAGAGAGGAACATATGCACGGAAACAAGAAGTTTGACAGTTTGCATTTAACACTCTGCATCGATGCCATTTTGATCCATGTGATCTAACCTATGAATATCGAAAGAAATAAACTGAGTACATTTTTATAGTTCTAACTACAATTTGATTTTAAATTAATGTTCAAATAGATATATCAGTTATAAATAGAATAACTCACCGATACTACTTTTGTATCAAACTGAAAAGTTTTGTAGCCATCCGGATAACTGCAAATAGTAGCTGAAAAAGCAATCATTCCACATATGGCACAATGCAATTTTTGATAAACAAATGTCTGCAAGTAAATCGCTCCAATAACTGCAGTTATTTATTTCTTTTTGCTTCTTTCACAAATTCTGTAAAGTTTATTTCCTTTAAATTAATGAAAAAGCTAATGAATCCAAGAAAGAACATCCTGTACGAGTAAAAAGGTTTAACAAATGAAGATCGGTAATACTCCTGATGCTTTTCCACAATGAACTTGTCAAATTCCCTATTCATTCAGTACTTTTGAAGAAAAAATGCACATGAAAGCAGTCGCCATGGTTCCTGCATCTGTTATATTAGACTGCACCATGTAAAATCTATATAATTGGGGCATTTACACCATTTAGGAGCCACGTGCATGGAATATCCAGATATTAATAAAGTTTCTCCCGTATCCAAATAAAGCACATAGCGTGTAGATTTTAATTCATCTCAGAAAATTTCAAACACTTCAAAAATATTTTAACGGGAAAAAATGTTAGTGATTAATATTTTTAGATAGATTTGTGTATTATTCTGGTGCAAGAACCTTTTGTTAGATAAACTGCTCCAAAACTTCATATTCAGAATGTAATTTAATTTTTAAAATGATGATTACGGTTTCTAAATTTTCAAAGCTCAACTAGAGAATTTAGATCATATCGTTCTTTTTTCATTCACAAACAAAGTTTCTCTCTCTCGAAAAGAATTTTCTTTTATCTTAAAGCCTTATTTCCTTTTTTAAAGCTACTGGAAAAGAACAATTTCCTTTTTTATAAAAGAGAAATGCAAAAAGATTGGTCTACATAAACTCAGAATAATTTTATAATAAGAAGCCCCCCACCACTGTTTAAAATTCGAATGCTTAATAAATTCATGCAATTTCCCAAGTGTTTCCTGTCCCTGCTTTAACAAATTTCTTTTCATCTAATTGAAAGATAATCTTACGTTTGATATACTAGGTTATTCAAACTTTTTTTTTTATATGTGATATGGAACAAGTTAAATTATATCCATGTTCTGAAAGTAAACTAATTTAAATAACTTCAGCTACTTTATTGTAAAGAAATTACAGGTCTTTTATTTCAAAAATATCTTATCAGCACAGAGTTTATCGATATGCAAGACCGAATCAAAACTATAATTTTTCCATACGGGTTACTTTTAATTGCTACAGGAATTAGAAGAATAATTTATATATAGAATACGAAAAATGTTGGAGCCCGAAAATCTCTTTCAATATTATAAAAGGGGAATTTGAATTCTAACACGGATAAAAGAGGGTGGCTAGAAGATAGAAATGCTTCATAATTGAATTTTCTGTGAATGGAGCTATTACTGATCAAGATGGCAAGAACTGCGAGTTGGAATTTAATAGATAATTTATTGCAACTTTTATTTAGAATTTTAGAAATTTTGAAACGTACTTGGACTTGATACCAGAACTGGTCATTTATTTTAATACTCTATTAAATTACCATAAGTTAATATTTTGCTAGGAAATCATCGATATCATAAAAAGGGGCATAAAATTAACATTTTGATTTAAATTATATCAGTATTAGTTTTTTTAGAAGATTCCGACACAGAAGAAAAAAAAATTTCCAACAACTCTTGTCAATCAAATCTGACATTTTAATGAATTGTGAATCTGTACTATTCTTAGAAAGTATACCTAAATGAATTTCGTCAATTCTTCTCCCAAAATATGGAACTTAGTTCAGTTATTGGTTGCATTCATTAGGAATTATATTGATTGATTTGAGCTGAATGTTCTCATTAAGAAAGATTTACTGAACGATGTCACGAATCAAATTTCATTAGTTCAGTCAATTTATCTATTAATATACTGTTCAACCTTTCTTCTGATTTTATATTATTCCAAGACAAGGTGAGAACTCCGCAAAGTTATTGAGTCAAGTATCCACTAGAAGAAAAAAAAACTTACTACATTGTTGGTGGGATTGAAATACAAATGTTTAAAATAATCAATAAATCTCGTACGAAATAAGAAACAGCTCATTTCTGAATACATTAAGAATTTTGTTAAACAAGTTTTTCCATTAATTTTCTACTCCACACAAAGATTTCAAACTTTATGCTGCCTCTAGTCCAACTTTCTATCGAAATATTTTACAGGATGTGAAACTCGCCTGAACTAGCATCGTTTTCTCATTTAACGTTTTCAGTTTTCACAATTCTAACATGTGTGCATATTAAAAACGTATCTACACGACCTATAACGTAAGCATTATCAACACCGTTGCCTTCACAGCCACAATTCACAAACAGCACGTTTTCATTACCGTGACAAATGAAATTACAATTCATTCATCACCCACGCAGTCATCACAACTACTCCCGAAACCACTACTCTTCACACACATATTACCCATGCCTCCGAAAATAACACACACAAAACCAGAATTCATACACATTACTCACACCATCTCTCTCAATGCACAATTCGCTCTCACACACATTACCCACGCCTCCGCCACTCATAATCCCACAATTTGGTCACACACACATTACCCACTCAGCCACCACTCACAATATCACAATTAGCACGCACACACATTACCCACGCCGTCACCACCATCCTCCTTGAAATCACAATTCGCGCTCTGCCTCAAGCAGACACACTTTACCCACGAAACACGCATTACCCACGCCTCCACCCTAGAAATTCAGCATTCAAGCATTACCCACGCC